>VXCM01003163.1:5610-99372 GCA_014773175.1 Lucifuga dentata | reverse complement strand
ATGGAGGCAGATGATTCGCTGTGGTGACCCCTGAAGGGAAAGCCGAAAGGAAAGAAGAAGAAGAAGGTGTCTTTTGACAAAACTGACATACTGTAAAATATAGGAAAATATTATACCTTACAATGTTAAGAAATCATTAAAAAAAACAAACTTGTATCTGCCTCTGAATTTGGATGAGCACCAACATTAAATGGGTTCTTCCCTGGGTCATACCCTGCCCTCCAACCGAGTTTGGGTTGATAAATTTATAGTCATCCTGCTAACAGCCAAATGAATGTCAGAAGTGCTTCAGAACTTTTTGGGTAATCCTGCTAAAATCAAACAAACCAACCAACAGACACAGGTGAAAAAGTAAAGACATGAGTGGAACTGCATGAATATTTGAGACAATGTTTCACTTGACCTGGGTGAAACCATCTATCTCACAGAGAGAGAGACAAGAATTGTTCTGATCATAAATTCTTTGTTTAATGCACCATTGCAGGTATGCCTTTTTGGAGAGCCTGTTTGCTACATAAACAGTTCCGTTTGTGTTGAGGTGTTGAGTGCAGCCAAGATTTAAGCGAACTGAGGGAGTTCTGCGATTCAGTGTCAGGACAGGCCACTGTGTCCAGGCAGCCTGTAACACATTTATGACACTCAGGAGGAGCCAGGCATATGGGATATGTGTTAGGAAGGTTTACACAGCACAACTAGAGGGGAAATTATCTCTCTTTTTCCATGCTTTGATGATAGGTGACTGTTAAACATGTCCCACCTTTGGAATAAATGATGTATATTATCAGCAACTTAAATGGCACATTTTAGGATAGTTTGCTCGCTTTTGAAAAAATAAAAAAAGAAAGCAAATTATGACTTATCAATTTCTGTTCATTGCCTGATCCTACATATTGATAGCATATGACTGCAGCAACGTATGTATGGGTTTTCAAAGGTTTTATTACAAAAATTTATAATAGATTGCACATTAAAATATAGACATGCTACAGATACGCATTATTCAAGCATGAACTACATAGAACTATCCAATTGCAGTCTATTTATAATAAGTAATCTCTCCTTGCCTCAGCCGTTATAAGTCTAGAAAGGCCACAGATTTCCTGCAAAATTCACGTGTTATAAGCATTCTAGTCAGGACAACCTTTATGCTACAATGAGGACATGAGTTTAACAGCACATTGTAAAATATAAGAGTATTAAGTGATGTTTAATACAATGGGATATAAATTTGAATCCATTTGGTCTAAAGTTGTCACATCATGACAAGTTTACTCACACAGACTATTTAAGAGACTGAACGTGATATAATGATTAATTACTGTATCTCCACCAAGGAGGATATGTTTTCAACGTCTGTTTGTTTTGTTTGTTAACAGGATTACTTAAAAAAAAAAAAAAAATTATGAACCCATTTTGATGAAACATCTGTCTCAACTCAGCTCATCTCCATGCTCATCTAAACCTCATACTCACAGTCCTTTAAAGCAATACTCCAAAGACAATGAAATATAGTACGCTTTACAGATGTTGATTGAAACCAGCTTTCCTAATGTGAGATGAGAAATCTCTCAGACTCATGTCATTCCAGTTTTGAAATAGACTGTTTGAAATATCATCATAACCTGATTAAAATGGACTGACAGCCTGGTGAGTTACTGTCAGTGTGGCAGTGGGAAAAGAGTGTTTTTGATTTTTCCTGAGGAGAATCCTTCACCTCCCCTGCAGTTCTTTAATATCAGGGCAGCGTGCCTTTCATGTATTCCTCCCAGCTAAGCGTTTAATGCAAAGCAGATTCTGTTCAGCTCTGACAACAATATTTTACCATGATCATTTTAGTGGTTTTTCTGGATGACATTTCAATTAATCTTGATGATACTTAAAAGCAAAGTTACTACACTGTTTCAAATAAGGTCAGCGTTGTTTTTGACAGTGAATGGCACACACACACACACACACACACACACACACACACACAGACCAGTTAATGTAGGCTAAGTATTGACAAAGAATTAGTTAAATTTAAGATCCCAGTGCCTAAGCTTACATATGAAGCTGTAATCATACTGATATATTAAAGATGTGACGACGAAAGAAATATGAAACATGTAGATTGATGAATATATCACAGAATATTAATCTCAGAATATAAGTCATTTACTATTGGCTTGTTTTGAGCATCAGGACTTAGATTATGCAATCTATAAACTATATTTGAGTACAAGCTGATCTCGTGTATAAGCTGACCCTCTTCAATTTTGACCTGCAAATTTAGATTTTTAAAGAAACCCGTATGTAAGCCGACCCCCGATGTTGTTCCATCAATTTATTTGTTTAGCAAATTACCTGTTTTCTGGGTATTGTATATATATATATATATAGTATTCTTGTGATTTTCTAAAAATAATCCACATAGGCTACGAGTTTGGTGGCTATTTTAAAATTTCACCACTTTAACAGGCCTTCTCCTCCTGATTCACACCAGAATGATAACAGCTCTTGTTCTTTTAGTGACTTAATTTATTTTCAAATTAACAAAACATGATGTGAAGTGAGGTCAAAACCTATACCACTGCCCCGTTCTCCTTTACACCGATCAGCCTCCAACTGAGCGTCTATAGACTCCTCGGCTTCACGGAGCCACGGCGGCTCCGTGAATTGGTGAGGCGATCGGCTGCTTCAGGGAGCCAGCGATGATCAATTAGTTAAGATAAAAATATTCAAAAATAATAACTTATTTAATTTCACTTTTCCCAAATTAAATATTTTAAACATTTTATAATTAACCAAGAAATGGCTCTAACACCGGTAACAGTAAACATGATAAGCTATTTACTTCAGCAGCTGATTACTGCAACTGCCCAATCACAAAGGCACTCATTGGCCACTGCAAAATTGTTGGATAAGATGTTTAATCAGGAAATATCTCATTCTAAGGTATGATGTAAACTATTTTCCATGGGTAGTTGTAATGGGTAGTATTTCCACCCCTGGAAATTTCATTCTCTGGGATGGGATTTGAATTACTCATGTATAAGCTGATCCCCTGATTTGGGTCGTGAAATTTGGTTAAAAAAAACGTAGCTTATACTCGAATATATACGGTAAATTGATTTAATCAAGTAGTATAAACTGTTCATTGTCTTATAAATGATGCAGCAGTCTCTGCATCTCCTCACCTAGTGAACTTTACCTCATCTGCTTGAGCATGCATATTCATTGAATGCTGGAATCTTAATAATTCCATCCATTTTTATGTCTTACTCTCTTTTTTTTTTTTTTTTTTTNTTTTTTTTTTTTTTTTTTTGCCTTAATTGTAGTACAGAAAAAAAAAATCAGAGTACAGAGTGCATGTAAACATATTGAGTGATTTAGTGTTATCACAACCAGCAGAGCCAGACTAACTCATCCTCATTAAACTAATTATGATTCAGTGCTTTCACTCGTCATTCCTGCCTTTGTTAGTCATCCTTAATTTAACTGTAATTATGTTATTTTATAACACTTTAACAAATTTACTGGTTACAGGGTGGTGACCATCTCAATTAGTAAGACCAAATGAGAAACGGTGCATCTTAATATGTAAAGATAATATAAGAAGCAAACATTTTATTAACCAACCACTCTAGTGGTTGCTGTCAAATCAGTGGTGGTCTTCTGTATAATCTGTCTTTCATAGACGACCAGCACCGACCGCCAAGAATAGCACTCCGGCTGACGTGCTTGGCTCTTGTTAGCAGAGGATAGCCTTATGTCAGGCTGCGTGTGTGTTGTTGTGGTTGCAAAGATCACGGCCTGTTGTGTGTGATCACTCACTGACAGGCATGTCTGTTCTGCTAAATGACACACCTCCAATCAACTGATAGTCTGCCAACATGCGTCATGCCTTTCTTGTTGCGGAGGCCTGATAGAATGTCTTTGAACAGGTGTCAAAAGTTTGTTTTTCCCTTCTTGTCACTCTTTTCTCATCGTTGGCTTTTCGCAACTGTTTGCAAATCCTTTTGTAGCGCTCTGTTTTATATTGCGTGAAGGGCTGTTTATGATTTAGCCACTCTTTCAATATTATCTCTCTCACACACACATGCACACACATACCCAATGTCCTTAAATATGTCATAGTGTAGACCTCCTCCCTTCTCTCTCTCTCTCTCTCTCTCTCTCTCTCTCTCTCTCTCTCTTCATGCAAAATAAATAGCGTTAGCCTCTGGCATATTCCAAAGATGAAATCTGTTCACAGAGACTGAGAGTCTTTGAATTTGAACCTATTTGATGTACTTTATGAGAAAACATTAAATTGAGTTAAAATTTCATACTGGATATAGTTTATTTCTCAAGAAAATGGATTATATTGCTCTACTCTGGTTACTCCGTTGAATTCTGATCCTCTCTCAATCGACTAAAACTGCTTATGTATTTCGTCCAAGCCCAGTGTCACTGAATATATATCCAGTGACTTTGCTCTGTTGAAGGTCTGCCAGCCATTTAAGGGCTGTTTTTAATTGAGTCATTGTCCACATGGTTGGAATATTCATGGGCATTGCCATGGGCTGTAGTTCTTCTCATCAGAAGCTGCTCTTGGTTGGACATCACAGATCTAAAGCCAGTAACTGAATAGATGGGGATTTGATTGATGTTTTGAGGAAGTCCCTTTCCTATTTAAATATTCATGGTTCTGTAGCCTGCAGGGGTGAGACAAGAATCCAAAGCAAACCTGTGGACAACAACAGCAGCCCAGAGTTCCTCCTGTCTGCTTCTCATTACAGTAAGTACATTCTCAGAGCTACTATCCCTCTCTGCATTCCACTGGCTCCCTGCTGCTGTAGGCCAAATACCCTCCAAAGACCCTGAAGACAATGCAAAATGTATGGAAAGAAAAGACAGATTTCCCTTCTTCACACTCTTTTGGTAAACAAAACATCACCAGAGGCATGATTGACAGTGTCAAGGCATGAGGAAGCATAAGTAGATTCATATTTTGTTAGATTTTGCTGGCTGCTACTGCATTTCCTAGCAAAGAGCAGATTGAAAGTGACTGTAATGCCATGTTATTTGAAACATTCAACTCATGTTACAGGTGTTGCCTTTGGCACCATGTCTTCACTCCTAATCCACTCATGATCTTTCAATCCCAGCAAATTCCACTTGAAATCTGTCAATCACAACACGTCTCAAGCCTATAGCACAGGTTGTTATAGCTGTGGACTCTCTCAGTCTGCCACAACACAAATATTCCACGCCATGAAGCGTGCACTTCAGCCTGCGGCTTTTCACACTTGCAGCAAATCTCCACAATAATGCAGGAAATATGAATGGAGGAGAGATACATTTTAATTTCATGTCAGGTGGCCCTAAGCAGTTATAATCTGAATCACCATGGTAAAAGCCAACGCATTAAAGATATTATAGTTTTTGTTATCTTAATTCTTATAGTGTAATATAGAAAGAGAGTACTTGCTGAACATTATGAAAGTTATAAAACTTTAGGTTGCTGGCTATATAAAGTGCATTCAGTAAGATAAACCAATGGACCTTGAACTGTCCTCAAGGCTTTGTTTTTGATTTGATTTGATTTGATTTGAATTTCCCACAAAGTACAAGCAGGCCTGCAGGGTTTGGCCTGCATCTGTGTTTCACTGTCTGTCGGTGTTGCCAGCTCAGACCTGTCACAGCTGGCCAATCAGAAAAGAGTAGGTTTTTTAGGAGGGGGGGACCTTAAAGAGGCAATACCTTAAACAGACAGCCGTCACTCAGTGTGCACAGTTATGCTGCAGAATGAGAGAATAGAGGTGGATAGGCTTTTTTTGCACAATCAAACACTTTTTGTAAATATTTTGTAAATATTACAAAATAAATGAAAAGGAGAACATACACACAAAGGTGTTCCATTAGCAATTGTATCTGTTCATCCTAAAGTAACTCAATAAAAATAACCAGAGGTATAATTAGAGACTCATCTTATCTCTTCAAAACAGCCATCGTCAATCATCATTATGACGTAAAACTTAACAGGTGGTGGGAGCATTCTTGAAAATAAATCAAGAATGCAGGATTTTCTAGGGAAAACACAAGAAGCATGCCTCATTCATGTCATAAAATCCCACTACTGGGATCCTGGATGCCTTAAGTATTTTATTTGCTCCAGTGACCTGGAAATCTGGCTGTCAGCTTACGACAGTACAGCAGTATCACAATCTGGTGGGATTCTCAGAAAAATAAATAAATAAATAAATAAATACCACACCTACAGACTGGATCTGAACTGGAGCAGCACTCTGTAGAACTGTCTCCAAAAAAATGATTTCTACATGGAATATCGCCTTTCTTTCCACAAATGCATTTTCAATTGAGGATTTAATTAAGCGAGTGTGAGAGTTTGTTTGAGAAAACTGTGAAGCAGCACAATAATAAAAGCTCTGTTACAGAGGCAGGGAGTCAAAACAGCTCTGTTAAATATGCAACTCACATTTCCGTATAACTTTTTATTGTCATGTATAATTTGTCTCCACTTGTTAATTTATGAGGCCTGCTGGTATGAAGCTAGTACATTCCTCCCTCCTTCTGACGTAAAGTGAAGATATTTGACCACTGGAAATAATGATCCCTAGGCAAAAGTGAAAATAATTTTTATCATTTGTTGTGTTATTTAGATTATTAGTTCAGTTTATTTTGCAGCAAGAAATCTCTGAAAACAGTCATGTCAGCTTTATTACGTGACAAGGTGATATTTTTTTTCTGTTTCAGGCAAGTCTTCATAGGAAAAATAAGTCATGTTCCTGAATGCAACATATCAGTTGATTCCCAGCAGTGCCTTTGAAGTGACAAAGTGGAATGAAGCGTAATACCCACAGGGTGCTGTGTAGTATTTGGAAAAATAAACATTTACCAAGCCTGATCTTGTGTGACTGATTCTGTACATATACTGGGTCTGGGAAAAGTGCCAGTGGTTTTTCTACAGTATAATTAAAATGATAATCAGGGATGAGCTGCTCTTGTAGTGTTAGCACTGATTTCATAATTCAGTCTGATTCATCGCTTTCGGGAATCACTTTGTTTTTTTGTTTTGTTTTGTTTTTTTTTGACTCTACAGAGCACAAATCTCATGACATAAACACATACTGTAGAGTAAAGTAAACACTGGGCTGCCTACCAAATATTGTCAGTTGATGGATCTCTTAGTTTTTCATCCCTTTTACGGTTAATATTTTTCTTCTGTTTCATGAATGGAGACAGAAAGCCATTCTCAGTTTCAAAGCAGAGGTTGTAGCACTCCCTGATGTTATTCCACAGTTAGGTAGAGTTTGATTTAAAGGTGTATGGAAGAATAATCAGAAATAAAGTATCAGAAAAAAAATTGCTGACAGATGGCACATATCCTATATGAACATGTGAACAGTGAAAAATACATCACATTCATATGTGGAAATGTGTGTGAATCTATGAAATATGTGTGAATCTGCTATGCATCATATATCTGCTAATGTGACTAAGACAAATTGGAATTTCCTTACAATTCGAATTCACATCATAAAATGCAATGCTGTTTTATGCCCTCATATGAATGACGTAGCAGCAATCATTGCCGCACATGCCCAAGGTGCAATGAATCCTCAAATCCTTCTTCTCCATCTTAAATACATCTTAATGTGGTCTTTGCACTCCTTTAAAGGATCATACTGGTGGCTTTGCATGTTTTAGCCCAACAAATACAACTCACGTACATGTTATGTTACTGACAACCATTTTCCAAAACATACTACTGGAGCAGTCAATATTAGAATTGTTTTTCCTACCGTCCAGACTGCCATTGGTTTCAGGTCATCCCCGTACGTTATTAAAATCACTTGAAACAGGCTTGATAAGTAATTCATTACTGCAGACACGATGTCTGTTATATTTTTATCTAAGCAATTTTATTTAACCTGGTCGAACACGGAACTGCACCGAAGAAAATGTACCAGAAATACAGTCCCAGGATAAGATGCCTTTTAATGAGAAATTAAAAACAACTGTCCCTTTTACATTTGGACATACATGTCAGTGGGCTAAACATTACATTTTAAGGAGGGTGTATCACCTGAACATTTGATTTTGAAAGATATGGGATTTGGTGAAATAACAGGAAAATTAAACTATAGTTATATGTTTTGGAAAATGGGTTGTCAGAAACATAACCTGTATGCAGGTCACATTTATTGGGCTTAAATATGCAAAATTGATGGTATGGTCCTTTAAAGATGCTTCAGAATACAGTATGTTATGTAATTATTTCTGTCTCATTTTGCACTCATATGAACTATTTTGTTTACCTCCATCTTGGAAACTAAACCCCTTTTTGTAGGTTGTTTGTAGTTCTAAACTGTGCAAATATGACCAACTTAAAAATATGATATATAGTTAAGATGGTGTTAAAAATGGATATCGGGGGAAGGAAATTAGGCATCAAGACCTGTAGTTTAGATATAGCCCTAGATTTTATGAAGGTATGAAGGAAAATAAGTGACTTTGCTCATTAAAATTATCTTGCGCCTATTTAATAACAAACGTGCTCCTTGGCACTGTTTCAGAGGACCGTTCCATGAAAGAGAAAATAAAAATCTTTCTTTTAACTCAACACATGGTTTTATCTTTTTCCAAATCCCACACTTCAACCACCCATAATATCTCTGCAAAATGTCCTGATTTATTACATCTTCAAATTTCACAATCTGGGGACAAATTGGTCTCCTCAAAAAATGCATGAACATCGCTAAGAAGCCCTATATTAGATGAAAATGCATTCCCGATGTTGCAACATGAGAGAATGTGGGCACGGTCGTGTCACTGTGGATTAAGGAGATGCCATGTTTTATGACCTGCAATACTGTTACTAATTTGGGGACACTTGATATGGTGCATTTCATTAGAGGAGACACAAACATTGGAAAGCCACAGTGAAGTTTCTGTCAAACCCGTCCCTGCGCTCAAGGTGACAAAAACACATGGTCTGCTGCACGGTCGGGATAAGCATCTCTTCTAACAAGAGGAACAAAAGCATTGTGAAGCAGAACAGCCGCCATGCCAAAACACTCATAAAGAGGCATGAACTGGCAAGTCCTGGGTTTCCACATCTTGAGAAATAATCACTCCCTTCTGGATGTGTTTATGAGGGGAGAGGGGCCTGTGCTGTGATGCCTGTACAATATACTGGGGAAGAAACTCACAATGCAGCTGATCTGAGCTTTGATTAACCTGGCAAATGGGCGTGGCCTGAAGCGACGTCTTGCTGGCAAATGACACGCACATCTTCTGTTGTGAATGTTTCACAGTGTCATGAAGATGATGGGTTTGAAATTGAACAGAATTGTATTTTTTTTTTTTTTTTTTNTTTTTTTTTTTTTTTTTTTATAAAATTTTGATTGTAATCCGATTAAAGTCTCATATATACAGCACAATTTGGGTTGTCACAGACAAAAGTTAACAATTGTGAGAGTATTGTGATGAAATCTTTGGTCGGATGGTGTTCTTTCAATGGTATTCTATCACTGTCAATTCTGAGAGATCGATAACAATCGATCGATGACGTGCATCTGCCTAAAGAATTTTTTCCTTCTTGTTGACTACAATTCACTGTTACACTCTGACAGGCATCAAACTCGATATTATTGAGTCTGACACAGATACCCATCTTGTACAGTGTGAGACACAACAAACCTACAAGTTTTCTATAATCAATCTGTACCAGCCTTGAGGCAATAAACCAATTTTTGATTTTTTCAAACATCATGTTAACATCGGTATCAGATTGAAATCATCATTAATTAGTGTTGTTGTACTCCAAGTAACACATCTAGATAAAGTCAAGTTACTCAGGTGTGTAAATGCATCATTGGTTTACAATTGGTGTGAGCACTCTATACATTCAGTTCCTCACCTAGTTGGCTTCCAATTGAAATCCAATTAATCAGTGAGTCATTTAGAATCAGCAAAAGATGAAATCCTATTAATTCCATCCACATATACGTCTTTGCATTTTTGCCCTAATTGATACAGAAAACTGGAGTATAGTGTACATGCAGACATACTGACTGAATGATGACAAAGAGCAGATGATCTATGTAGACAGCAAAACCTTCATGCATTGTTTTATTTTACAGCTATGGCTTTAGAACTGTAGGTACTCTCCATATGCGTTTCGGATCGAATCACAAAAGTCCCTGCATACCTTACTTCTCCTAGAAAATCATTTATCCTAGCACAGGCTTTTATAAGTCTTGCAGTAAAAAAAATAAAAAATAAATATTTGTCCCCTGATACTGAGTGATTGTTAATTCTTAGGAAATGGAGAGGAGAACTGAGTCCAGCGACTCTGTGAGCAGAACACCATCCAGTGAAAAGCTCTTTCTGATTCAAATAAGTGAAGCCAAGGCCAGGGCCAAGGAAACTGGACAGCGCACAGCGTGCAATCACCTTTCAAAGCAGCTGAACACGTGTTTTCATGAGAGACAAAACCAGAGAATAAACCATAGCCTACTGACTTTACATCTGATTTTTTTGGAAGAAGACTTTAAAAGCATTACGGATTGTAAGACGAGCAAAATTCTGAAAAACAGTTCAGTGGGTACGGGGTATGTCATCTGAGCAGCAGGCTGTTTGTTTACAAGTCACCGCAGGATTAGGATATGATGGATTTATGTCCCAGTGGAGGTTCAAATAATTCTGTGTCAAATCCAGGGATATGTATATTTTGTCCAGCCAGTCTAAAACAGCCCTTTCATGCTGATGGATGTAGTGAGAGAACATGACATGCAGAGGATTTGTTACTCCCTTTCATGATTGCTGTGCTATTGTTTATATCTAAGCTTTGGGATCCTCTGAGGAGCTCTAGGGAAGGCAAGCAAGTCTATTAATAATAGAACTGTATTTCAAAAAAAGAGCCTTCAAAAGCTTCTAAGGAAATGAATTTTATAACAAAAAAAATACTTGATTCACATAATAAGTTTAATTACACACTTTTTAAGAATCTATATGATATAATAGCTATTGTACCTCCACTAATGAGGTTACCACGTCAGGCTATTGGTTTGCTTGTTTATTGTGTGTTTGTTTTATGGCAGGATTATGCAAAAACCTCTGAAATGATTTTGATGTAATCTGGTTTAACAAGCGCATGGCCCAGGAAAGAAAGAACCCAGTACATTTTGGTGTGGATCCATATCCAGATTCAGGATTTTTTTTAAATGATTTCTTAACATTTTGAGATTGTTGCATTACTTTATTCAAAAGTAATACACTAATCACTATTTAACACATATAAAGCATATTTATCCCACGACAGACTATCAATAGGTCCAGATAAGGATCAGGATCTGGCGGACTGTATGGCTGTACAAAAGGGGCAGAAACAGTTTTGATATGTCTTTAATATTTTTGGAACAAGACACATTAGTTTGGGCTTTCTCAGCTATGGTGGAGGTATGCACTTTAATGAGAGCACTTCTAGTGTCTAATTTATTTTCCTCTGATTTGCATTGGGACTAGAGGAACTCCTCTGAGAATCTGGTTTAAAGAGTTGCATCAACCTCGCTCTCTGCATGAACCAAGAAGACTTTATGTGTCTCTGCAAGCACATTAAAAAAGCAAAAGAGAATGTCAAGGAAAAGAACATGTAGTTATAGCATTCCCAATGGAACATCCCACAGTTTAAGAGAGAAATGTACTCAAATGGCTTTTCCAACTTTCACAAATGGCTGTAGCTATCAGTATATTTTAGTTAGTGTGAAAAAGGTCAATAACAAACTCTGCCAGTAATCTGAAATAACATGAAAAGTTTCCTGGAACAAAACTCGGAAGTGCAATAAAAGTGTGGAACAAGACAAATTAGAAAGTGTGTTTGTAATTGCTTGTTACTGCCTTTGCTTATGAGCGCAGAATTATTGACTCTGGCTTTGGTTAAGTTTATGATACATTTCTCACAAATTACATTGACATCCTATTTTAAAAGATCACTAAGTGTTACAAATAGATGTTCCATTTTAGCCAACGCTACACAAGTTAAGCCACAGTGTAGCTCAGTTACTGTATAGAAGTTAAGGGAGGAGGAAATGTGATGGACACCAGGCTATGACCTATTTTTGTTTGGATTCACCTTCATTTGCAGTTTGTCTGCAACAGTTCCTGTGTTGACATTTATAAGGCACATGATAAATGTGGATGGCTGCAGCAAGTTTCATCATCTCACATGGAGGGTGCTGGTAGGGCAAAATGTCAGCCTGTCCACTGTCTGCACCAACCACAGAGCACCCATACATGTCCACGGTGACAAGGCTTCCCTTCCTGTCAGCACGCTTGAAGCACAAGCCGCCTTGTAGCACCACAGGACCACTTCCTCTAATAAGTTTCCTCATTTATCAGTCAGACCTTTCACCGCATAATGCTGATCCCCTAACCAAGACCTCTACCTTTGCTATGGAACCACAATTCATCACCTTTTCAGCTTCCCATCACACTAGGCAGCTCAACTTGGGCAAATGACATTGATTGTAATTGTTCGCCATGTGAAGGTGCTCCCTGATATTATTTCCAATTTGACTTTAATGTAAATCTAAAGGTCTGATCACAAACACGCCATGAATCGATAGAATGTTGCACATGAATGTCTGGAACTAATTTTTACTTGAATCTGAATGTTGCTGGGAGGTGTGGATGGGAAATGAGAGCCACCTCTGTAGTGGCTACAGCTGAGACTAAATCTATCACTCTGCCAACTGTCCTCTCTCTATCCCTCCTCAGGCATGGATGAGAGCGGGAAATGCTTTAACCTTGAGGGCAAGGCAGAGCCAAACATGTGCAAGTAATTTGTATAGAATAAATAACAGGATGATCTTATGACAGTCAGTGCAGCTGCTCTGGACTTTGTTGTTGGCTTAGAAGACACAACTCTCTTGAGGCTAAAGTGCCCAGCTTTGAGCTGTTACTGCAGGGACCTGAGGCTGATTATGTTATTGCGTAGGGGTTTTGAGGGGAAGAAATACAAATCTACAACAATGATCAATACATCACAAATCCCTAAACACCAGAAATCTGTAATCAGTATTAGAGTTTTCTCACTTTTACTTCTTTACATGCTGTATACTTTTCAGGAAGCCTTGTTAGGCTGATGGCTATAAAAGTAAGGTGGTCAAGGAAGGGAAATGATGATATAAAGGTATTTTAATGTATAAAGGGTAAAATCTGGGCATCAAAATACTCACACAGTCAAACATAACTTCAAGTTCACACACCGCCACATGGGGAAGGAGCCAAATTACTTAGGAAATGTCTAACGGTGTGTGAGTAACAGATCATAAACTTTTGCATTCATAGCATTTTTCCTCTTTGATGGTTGGCGATTCAGAGTCCTGGAGAACTGAAGTATTAAAAGCAAATAGCTTTTTCACATTTTTCACCTCGTCACAGCGCTGAAACATCTGGAAAGATAAACCTCACATCACTCTTATTATTCTCATCATGATGTCAGCTCATCTTGCCAGTGCAGGTACAGATTATGAATCTGCTCATTTCCTGTGTATGAGACTGAGAGGAGATGGATTGCACATTAAAAGATTTCAAGCCCGCCAGTGGCTCTATATAAAAACTGAAGAGATTTGGGTGACATCCCTTTAGGAAGGTGAAAGATTTAACATGGCATGATTTCCCAAAGGCCTCAGCAACCAAAAGACAGATGGAAATCAAACTTATGATGAAATGAAATCTTACATTTGTGTGATTTGATCTAGAAATGGAACTGCGGCCTACATAACAAAGGCTCAGATGCAAATCAAGGTTAAAATGCTCATTAGTTTACTTGGCTTTAAAAAAAAAAAACAGAAGCTAAATATAGATATTTAGCCCACATGTAATATATTGACATAGAAGTGCATTAATTCTTACCAGGACCTTGATCTTGCTCGGTTTTTGTAAGGAACAAAATTGTCTGATGCATTAGAGAAATTAATAATAAAACTGGTCACAATATATGTACATTAGAAGGAAGAGAGCATAACATTTTATCCAAGCCAACTAATTTCAGGCAGATGGAATTAAAGTTTGTCTGCAGAACCAAATAAAGCCATGAACTCCTTCTAACGCTGCACACTGACTTGTGGCCAACTGTCATCCAAGAATACCACATAAAACCAAATCATTCTTATAAAGTTCTGCTGTCCCCATGGCTTTGAGTTGGGGCTTCAGAACTTATAAAGGGGATACTAAAACCCCTTTAAGGGGCTCTGCGGCCTCAGGGTTAAGGTAACAGCTAATTGTTTCACTTGTCTCCTGAAGATATTCACAGTGAGCTCATGAATCAAGCATGTGACTTGCGCATTAAGCCACATCCCATCATTCTTCTCATGCAGCATGCTGCCTGTGATTTATGGCTGGACAGTGGCCTGAGGAGGTGTTGGATTCAATGAAATACAAGGGAGAACATCTGGAAAGCTTATTAGCTGCGAATCACAGCTTGGGCCAGTTTGATAGCAAAGGCTGATGCGAGCCTGAAGTTGACATGGCAGTGAACATTGAGGGACACTTTGTGGTTTCTTCCTCATCTAACAGAAATGTGTGAACCGGGGTTATTCACATATTAAGTAGATCAATATTAATGGTCCTACTTAAAGTGCTAGGTGAGCTAACAAAGTCTTTAAATGAGCCTCTTCCATGTGTCCTAATGTCTCCCAGATGTAGAGTCCCTCAGTCATGTTGGCGTCCTTGGCTGGAAGTAGGAGACAATCCTGATCTGAAAAATGAAAGGCCTTGATAGGCTAAAGGGTCCATTTTAAACCTGCGTGACACAGCCAGTGTTACACAAGGCATTCTAGTCAAGGATAATTGGGTAAGAAAGAGCATCGGCAGGGAGCGTCTGAATGAGGTACCCCTGCCTCCATTCATCTCAGCCCCGTAATAAGAGCATGGGGAGGTGTGTTGAAATACAACCCCGTCACCATTCATCCTCACCCCCTTGATGCAACAATGACTAGCATGAAGTCTGCTTTTCATTTAGGGGAATTACCTATGGGAGGCCAGCAGATGTCTCCTGAGTTGCTCTGTGTGTGTTCTTCTCATCCCTGCAGAGCTGTCTCATTAACACAGTACCCAGTAAGCCTAGTTTAGAGTAGCCCATCTCTGTCCTGCTGCAGCCTACAGCCCGCTGCATGGAAGCTGAAAATAATGACTCATGTATTATACAGTCCCTCTACTCAGTCCCCAGTCCCAGCATCACTCCCCAGATTACTGCAGCTCAGACCTTGAGCCTGTCTAATGAGAGAACTGTAACGTTGAAGGCACTTAAAGCTTCGAGGGGAGCAAGAGCATGAAGGTGCCAAGAGGGAGAGTTGGGTGTTTTGTGAAGTGATAGAAGTAGCACTCGCTTAATCTAATTTGTGGCTTTCATAAGAGATTTTGTGAAATGCAGTACAGCAACATGCACAGTAAAACTTTGATTCTAATCCATTTAAAGCAATAGATTGATTTTTCTCAAATGTCACACAAACACGATTATCAGATTGAAATCAGCATAAATTGATGTCTGTGTACTCTGAGTAACAGATGTAGTTTGTGTGACTGTAAGTCAATTTACAGCTTACTGTAAAAGATCATTTGGGTTACAATTAAACAAGTAAACAATCTGCACACTTTCTCTTGTAAACCAACTAAAGGACCATACCAGCCATTTTGCATATTTCAGCCTAATATATTCAATTTTCATACATGTAATGTTACTGACAACCATTTCCCAAAGGATAAAACCATATTTCAGCTTTCCTGATATTTTGCAAAATCTCTTAATCTTTGAAAATCAAATATTCAAGCAATACACCCACCTTAAAAATCAATGTTTTGCCTGCTAATAGTTATGCATGAATTATTATTATTATTCTATTCTTATTTAAATTTTTCAATAAACAGAGGTCTTCTCTTGGGACTATATTCCCCAGTGAGACATACATTCACTCTGTGCTTTTTAATGCTAAAATTATGAAATATCAAAAAAACCTGAATGCATGTCTTGTTCACAATGATGTATTACCTATCCCAAGAACGTCTCAAGTATCAACTAGTTGATTTTAATAGTATACCAGAATGAACTGAAACCAATGGTGATCTGGAAGGTAGGAACATTTTTTTTTTTTTTTTTTTTAGTTTACTGTTCCAGTAGTATACTTTGAGAAATGATTGTCAGTAACCTTACGTATATGAAAATTGAGTATATTGGGCTCAAATATGCAAAATGGGTGGTATGGTCCTAACCTTAAGTGCTGTACAGTGTATTCAGAGAATGACAAAATGCTATAAATTCCATTCATGTATATGGATTACTCTTTTTCCTTAAAGCTTCAGTTTAACCTGCATCTCATGTGACTGGTGATATCTCTTGAGCTCAAAGGATTTTTCTCAGACTCAAAGTTTCCACCAGTTGGAGGAGCCAGAGAAACGTATTTTTTCACAGAGCACTTACTGTCCTATCAGAATTAATGAGGACTTTGGCAAATTTTTAAAAAGGCTTTTTTTTTTAAAAAGCTGCCAACTATATCACAGAACAGGCAAAAATCAGGAGAATAGTGTGCAATATACCTTAATGCAAGTTAAGCTGTTGAAATGTTACATAAATTATTTGCTGTATCTGTAGTATTATTGTCTTAATTTGGAGCTCAGTTTGGAGTGGAGGTGTTGCTCTTTTCCTTGTAAAACATTTACAGCCATTGAAGGTCCTAATTATTCAATCATCAGTTGGGTGGCTGCTTTCTTTAGAGCATTTATGAGTTCAGGCGTCATCTCACCGGGGTGTGGCTCATATCATTTCCATTTCATTAAGGCACGCTGTGAGACATCATTGATTTTTCAACAAACCAGGAGTTTCCATGATGCGAGCTCATGTGGGTGGGGGGGAGTGGGAGACGTGTCACCCATCAGGAGCTGTCAGAGGACAGGATCCAGACCCTTGGCCAGAAGAGGCCAGGCCAGCCAGCTGTCACCCCTCTGACACTGGCTGAGACCATCCATCTGGCTGAGAGAGGCCCACCATGGGTTGCCAGATCCTTATACTATATGTGCATGAAGGCACACTAACACACACATTTGATGTGCACATGTATACGTGAACCAACATTATGCACATACAATGACGGCTATTTTGGGTAATCATCGGCCCAATCTGTGGTCCTGTCCAGATTAATCATTTCTTCACTGACAGGTCTGGGAAACAGAAGTGACATGCCGCCGTCAAGCTGAACAGACACAAATAAACAGTTGTAACGTGTGGTTATAACACTCTCTTTCACATGACTCTGTTGGCAATAACATTAAAATCTGTGGCAAACTTCCTGCTCCAAAATTAGACATGAAACAGTAGTGGGTCTATCTCTCCCTGTCAGACTTCAGTGGAATTTTTACTGCTATGATACTCATGTAAAGTAAAACAACAACACCGCAGCACTTTGGCCGAGTGTGGAACACATCCACACTCTATGTTTGAGTAAGAGAGGTCAATGGAGCTGCCAGACATATGGAGAGCATTTAAAGATAACCAAACTCCACACTGACCACAACAGAACCAGACAGTTTGTTGTTCATTTTGCTTTGGTAACCTAAACAAAAAATCCAGAACTGTCCCAAACTTTTGGATATATTACTAAAAGAGACACATAAAAATACATAATGTACTTGCACATTCATTTACTATTAGCAGAGCTTTTCATTTTTCCCCCCACAGATGACTCATATTCATTATTATTGAATATTATTGAAAGAAATATCAAACTGTTTTTGAGCTCGGCACATTTGACGTTCAAAGTGGAATTTCTGGCTTTTGGGTCTGATCTCAGTTGTTCATTGAGGATTCTGTTCTGTTAGAGAGAAGCCAGATTAACCAATTAACTAAGACATGCTTTGTATGTGGGTGAGCTCCATAAAAAAAAAACCAAAAAACAAAAAAAAAAACCTGATAACTTCCACGTTTGAAACATCATCACCTCCCAGTCCAGCAGTTTCAAAACCTAAGTTGCGGCTCTAATCTTTACATCAAATAGCAACAAAATGAAAACAACTTGAGTTCAAATAAGGAGAGAGAGAGAGAGAGAGAGAGAGAGAGAGAGAGAGAGAGAGAGAGAGTTCAGTGCATGATGGACAAATGGTTTGACAATAAAATATATAATATTCTGCAGTAAATATCCGGTTTGTATATACTTTTATTATAAATGACTGTAGTAAAGCCAGCTGTAATTCTATTGAACTGTTGCTGAGGTTTATCTGCAATGATCATGCAAGTCTCATTCTCATTTTTACTTCAACACATTTATAATACGCATTCATAGAAGTAAAAATGCTGTGCACCAAAGTTAAGACAGCAATGTTTTGAAACATTTCCAATCTGTTTCAAATTTTGAAATGGCCAAACTCATGATTTTAATAACTCTGCAGTTATCAATACTACCCCCTCCTCCCCATTACTTTTACAGTTCCTCCCTCATTTGGAATCACATTACATTCTCATTGTTTTTAATTTTGGAAAGTGGCAGCAGTGCGAATACTCTGGAAATGATTATTTTTTGGTGTGAAGTTACAGCATCCCAAAATACTCACACTAACTATAATTACCTAGAGAGAGAATGCAAACTCATTTTTTTCCTGCAATTATAAGCAGAGGCAGTTAAATATTCAAGTCAAACAAAGGTGATGTATTGTTATTTACACTCTTGTGTTGTTGGTGATTAAATAAGAGCAGTAGCCAGTGCTGAGCATCATCAATCCATCTTACCAAAGTGATGGGAGGCAAATAAATCTTACTGAAAGCACAGCGTGGATTCAAGAAGGCAAAAGCACACAGAAGAGGAGACGGAGATCAATAACAACATGATGTGATGACTGATAGCTGAGTGAGCCGTTCCCTTCGGTGCTCTCACCATCCACCAATCCAAAGTTGAAGAGAGTGAATTTTGTTTGGGTTGGCTTTAATCTTCCCATCAGACAATATAAGGCAGGCTGCATGCAGCGAGTGTTTTCCATTTTGCCATAAGAGAATTGTCTGTCAGGTTTCTGCAAATGCACGAGTGCAGATACTTCAGCATGCAGCTTGTTCAAATAATGAACTGACAAAGCTCTGAAGTGAGCAGCTTAGCTTATTGAGAAATATATTTACACATGACAAGAGAAAACTGAGTCATTCTTGACACGCAGTGCTGAAGGGATACATGTCCAATTGTTGAAAAGCATAAAGCATTCTTTTTCAACTCCAGAGTTAATTAGAGATGGTTACAGAATAGTTTAAAAATGTGAGCAAATTGAAAACATGAACTTTTGTGACAGCTTACTAACTGGTCTCTATGCACAGGATTTAACATTGTGTACAGAGCTTATCTATGGCAAATACCATCTTATGGTATTCGTTGTTTTAAACAAAAGAGTGTGAAACCAACAGATGAGTGGTACTGATTATATGGAAATATGTAAATCAAAGTTATGTATGTGGTATCATTTATCATTTCTCTCTCTCTCGAGCTGTCAGTGATTGATTTTCCTGAAGGCTAAAGAAAACCAGAAAAACATCTAAGTATGATGTTTAAGTCAGGCTTATGTTTTCTTACTCTTCAAAACGTCCAAACAAAACTATGACAGAAGGGCTGTGCCTTCTTTACACCAAACCGTGTTCAGCTCTGTTTCATGTTAAGCTGCGTGCCCATGCTGTTTGGATAAAATGCACAAATTAAGCCAGGTTCTGCATCCCATACCGCCCTCCTAACTGATTACAAAGATAGACACAAAGATGGAAAGCCTCTCCCAAGCAAATGCCTGAGAGAAACCATAATGAAAACATACAAATACTCCCAAGATTTTCTCTGAAGAAAATATTTACTCCTCATATTGCCTTTCCAATATACTGTATGTTTCACATGATAATAACTGCCAAGAGGTAGTGTGACAGAGAAAGTGAACGAGCACAGAAGAGTGGCCGAGCTTCCAAGTCCAGCCAGACCGCAAAGGGATGTTTTGGGTTTAAGATGTCCTGATGTTAAAAGATCTACCATGAGACTCGTGCAAACTGGCTGCCACTGTGAGCACACCTTCATTCAGCCCTGAGCTCTGATGACCTGTGTTTACGCTGTGGTCATGAAATGTGAAAATGATAACAGTTCTTTGTTCAAATATCACTAACAGTTGATAACATTCTCAAGCTTCTGCAGGGAAATTCATTCTCTGCATGCCCATCCTAACTACCAGAGAGCAGTGGGCAGTTATCGTGCGGCGCCCGGGGATCAACTCTGGAGGTCAAGAGCAAAGGCAGGAGCATGAACACGTGTTTTTTGATGGTGGTCGGAAACTGGAGTACAAAGAGGAAACCCACAAAAACACAAGGGAAAACATGGAAACTCCACACACAGGGGCTGCACGATGCTTTGAACCCAGGACCCAGTGCTAACCACTGCATCAAAGAGAAAGAAATGGCTATAATAATAGGACTTAAAGCAACTTAAAGGACTATATCGGTGATTTTGCATGCTTGAACTAATAAATAAAACTTGCATACACACTACACGTTACACGTTAAAACTTCCTGCATCCACCCTGTAAGCCCTGAAAATTAATTCAACTTAAAAAAGTTGGGTAACTCGCTGCCCTAAAAAAGTTAAGTTATGCATTGTTGAACAAACAAAAAAGTATATTTTCAATGAACCTAGGATTCTCAATAGAAAATCTTCAAATGTTTAGGTACAATGAAGTAATATTGCATGGTTAACTCGCCCTAAAAAAGTTAAGTTATGCATTGTTGAACAAACAAATAAGTACCATATATACTTGCGTATAAGCCAAAGTTCACAATACAAATCGTCAGCTTATACACAAGTAATTCAAATCAGATCCCAGAGAACGAAAGTACCAGGGGTGGAAATACTACCCATTACCACTACGCATGTAAAATAGTTTAAATCATACCTTAGAATGATGTATTTCCTGACTAAACATCTTATCCAGCACATTTTGTGGTGGCCAGTAAGCCATGATCTGTCAGTTACGGTAATCAGCTGCTGAAATAAATATCATGTTTACCAGTACGTGAATTATTTTCAGAAAATCAGAGGAATACTGTGACAATACCCAGAAAAACAGGAAATTTGCTAAACAAATAAATTGATGGAACAACATCAGGGGGTCNCAATACCCAGAAAAACAGGAAATTTGCTAAACAAATAAATTGATGGAACAACATCAGGGGGTCAGCTGAGGGAATTCCAAAACTTCGCATCGAAGAATGTCCAGCACATAGACAGACCCGCATACTGAAAACACTTAGAGGTGAGATTAAAAAAAAAACAACCAAAAACCTCACCATAATTACACAGCTAAATAAGCTCCGTGACAATTATAGCTCATTTGTAAAACTTTCCTTACCTTCAACAATGCAATTCAGACAACAAAGAGGAGTCCGGAAAACTAATGTCACTTACTGTAATCAGCTGTTTGCCAGTACTGGTACGTGGATTATTTTCAGAAAATCACAGGAATACTATGACAATTCTCAGAAGAAAAAAAAAACANGGTACGTGGATTATTTTCAGAAAATCACAGGAATACTATGACAATTCTCAGAAGAAAAAAAAAACAACAGGTAATTTGCTAAACTAATAAACTGATGGAACAATTTCAGTGTGTCGGATTATGCAGGTTTCTTTAAAAATCTAAATTTGCAGGTCAAAACCGGGGGTCAGCTTATAGTCGAGTATATACGGTATGTGTTCAGCACAGGGTGAACATGCAAACTCCACACAAAAAGGAACCGGTTGGCCTTGAACCCAGAACTTCTTACTGTGAGGCCACAGAGATAACCACTGAACCAACGTGCCACCCTGCTCAATCACCAAGATTCTATTTTAAGCAATGAGTTTGTACTTTGCTAATATTAATGGTAAAACTAAACTGACTTAAGTTGATTCAACTCAAAAACTCTAACATGAATAAAAAAAAATATCCAAAAAGTACAACTTTTTGGATATAAAATCATTAGGTCATATTGGGTACAATTAACTATTTTCTTTGAGTCAAAACAACATCTGGGATTACAGTGATCCTGATATATAATGAGTTCTTCTCTGGACCATGTCACACCCTTCCAAGTCCAGAACTTTGTAAATAATCCTGCTAACTGTCAACAAAAACAAAACAGCAAACACACATGGGAGAAAACATAACCTTATTTGAGGCAAGTTACTTATTAGTGAAGTAATGACAAAATTACACAATTATAGGTGTTATAATAACAGGTCTTTCCGCTGCGTGGGTGACTGCTGTGGGTGTCATAATGTTTCTGCCTTGGGCTCGCTTGAATTTTACATGATGAGCCGACTAAAGAAACGCAGCATACACGTTGGTATGGATCCAAATGTACAGTAATAAATGTCAATACCTAATAGCATGGTGTAGTAACAATGACAAACAAGGCTTTCTCAGTCACTTCTAATGTGCTCATAAAAACAGGGTCCAAAGACAAATCAGGCCTTAATAGAGGTGAAACGGGAAAGGAGACATGTTTATTATTCCATTATGTTGTCTCGGCTAAACTTAACGATTTATCCACATGCTATAATTACGTCGGGCACCAGGTTGCACTGTATATGGCACATAGAAAGAGCCATTCAAGCAAAACTTTTATTGAGCTGATATTAATTGATTTGTTCTGACCTACCCAGATCTGACCCCTCCCAACTGGGCCTCCTCAGTGGAGCGGTGCCAAGGCTCCATCTTAACTCTGCATAAAAATAAATGAGAAGCTATGGAGCTGGTCTCTAAAGCCAGAGGATGTTGTTCGATTTCACGTCAGCCCTCCAGGAGGCAATTTAAACAACCCAGCATGCTAATCAACCTGGTATAAAAGGCAGCTCTGGAGGGTGGCCCACTCTCACTCTATGGTTCTCCTCTCTCTCTCTCTCTCTCTCTCTCTCTCTCTCTCTCTCTCTCTCTCTTTCTCAGACCTAAACAAGCTGAGGAGAAAAGTGTAATTGGGTCTCTGTCTGAAGGAACATTGCACTCCAGTGAGACATAACCATACAATGTGGAAAAGGAAACAACCATTCTTGTATTAAGAGCAGGTTCAGGCCAAATGTACAATATGGGCTGGCATGGCCTTGTTACATGTTTTAGAAATGCTGGGGAAAAGTCAAAATCCTCTTGTAATGTCAGAGGGGATTCAAGGAAAAAAAAAATAAAGATGTGTGATGCATAAACAAAAAAAGACTCCGTGAGCCCCCCTGCTGCCACAAACACATCAACAATGTCTCAGTGGAGCCACGTTGTGACCTTCCCATCTGAGGAGGCAGTGCCCCAATCCCCAGAAATAATTCAATACTCCAATATCCCCCTGGTATTTGTTGGGACCAGAGAAACATGATAGTCTTCATTCTCCACTTGTGCCCTGAACCCGCAGGTCAGGTGGTAGCAGATCACAGACGTCTCTGTGACTGGAGGGTTAAACTAATCATGCATGACTTTCTCACATGCCCAAGCAGATCTCCTTAGAAATCTATACCAGCTTCTCATCCAGCTATAGGTGAACCTGCTTTCTGCCTTTACTTTGTGTATCATTGATTAATAATATTCTGTAATTTGTGTCAAACTACTGTAGGTGAGTTATCATTAACAGCTCCAGATACACATTTATCTCCAAATTACACCCTTGAACCTGCTCAGACCGACACACACCCATTCTTACAGCAACATTCATATTCACCAACACTTAACATAAAAAGTATGCATGCATGTTTTAGTCTTTTTCATAGTCAGCAATTATGTACAACACATTCATGCAGAGCCCTTTTAAAATGTGTTTTTTAAAAGCTTTCCTTGTCCTTCAACCATGTCAGTGCCAGTTTCTTCAAAACTTCTGTCCATTTTTAGATGGAAGTGCTGTTAAACACTGCCCCCTACTGACACAAAAAGGCCCTCACAGTTCCTTATCGCTTCAAATTATGGGTGTCCACAAGAATTCTTCAGGTTTAGATTTGCAGCCTTTGAATCAACAGACAAAATCAAATAATTCATTAATACATTTTTACTTTATTTCAATGTTCCTTTTCTCAAGTTTTCTTCTGCAAATAAATTCAGCTTTCTGAAACCATGTGTTGGCATTCCAGTGAATCTAAAATGAGACTTGAGAAGAACGTCAATAATTGTTCTGTCATAGTATGTCTCCAAGAAATGGAATGTGATTGAAGAAGAATTGAAGAAGAAAGTGATAAAAGCATTAAACACTGTAATGAAAATTTTGTGTGAAAGCACCAATAAGCAAGAAGAAAAAAAAAACCAAAAACTTCTGCAAAATATAATGCAATTATTATGTCAGTAACAAATATAGAGCTCTGACATATTACAAATATAATCACAGCCTGTTTCATACCAGCGGACCGGCAGATACAAGCTGCTCTCTATAAAAATGAATGTATTCAACAAAAAAAATAATAATAATCAACATTTCTAAAATACACAGAATGGAAATCTCAATGAAGCATCTTTGAGTGAGATCTTAAAAAGGTTCACAAGGGCTAAATTTATACACAGCATCATTTTAATAAAAAAAAAAAAAAATCTCATTCTTTTACATGGCCACAAAGGTTATTATATCAATGTTAGTGCAGATAATATTCCCCGAAGCCACTTTGAAGTTAAAAATTTTCACCATAAAAGGCTAACTGATTTTTACATTCAGCTTATAATGATTATACTGTAATGTGTATTTGAAAAACGCTGCCAGCTTTATATACTTTGTTTACATATATTATATCTCTATACATCTTGTAAAACATTTCTCTGACTACACAAAATGCTATGATATTTAAAATTAAAATATTTACAATATGTTTCCTTGGTACTTTGTTAAAAAAAATAATAATACAAAAGTAAAATAATAAAATTTTAAGCAGAAAATGGAGATAGTGTTTCAGGATTAGTTATGCAGACACAACAGTTGCACCACATCTCTAAGCCAACATCAAACGTACAGCACTTCTACTTTTACCCAACTATAGATCTGTTTTGTTTTTTTTTTTTTTTTTTTTGCTGCTATGGATATTCATTTGTTGTAATTTCCATCTCTCCATCCTATTTTCCATAAAGTGCTGCTAGTCTTCCCTTAGCTTGACTTCTACATCTGAACTTGTTACTCTGTGCCTTTACATGACTTATATTAAAACTCATGTACACACTTTTAGAGTACATACAGTACTTACACACTAATGCTTCCAAGTTACATTAATAATTTATGGACAACTCAAATAATTTTCTCTTTCTGCTCCCTCTTCATATTTTCTCATTTTATTTTTACATTGGCTTACGCATCAAATTCTCCTTTCTTTTTCCCTTTATTTACCTCATTCAGACTTTCACTACCCATTTCCTTTTCCTCTTGGTCAGGCTGAACCTCATCTTTCCCTTCACCAGTTTGCGGTTCACGCTGTTCTTCACCTTTATCTGCCTCTGCCGTGTATACATCTGTCTGTGAATCCCCCTCACACTCACCAACATTATGCTCTCTTCTTCTTGATCCGTTGGGCCTTGGATGATATTGGTGTTGTTATGTTTGTCTGATACTTTTAGTGCTGAAAAAGAGTTAGACAAGTCGCGCATATCGGATCCATTTTCAGTTCAGAAACTTTTTTGTGATTGTCTGGCTGGTTAGATTCTGTTATTACTTGATTGTTTGGTTCTTGCTGTGATGACTTTGTGTATTTTCTGGGACTGACTGGTCGTGAGCAGCACACAGCAGCGGATCTGGCTTTTTTCCCTCAGGAGCGTCCTCCAATTCTCCATCTGAGTCTATTTATCTGAGTTTATTTTTCTCCATAAAACCTGATGAGTCAGAGTCTGGGACATTTTCCTCTGCAGGTGGTATGGTGGCCTGGTCTGAGTCTGGATCTTCCTTTTGTTGGTCTTCATTTGAGTTATCTGATTCATTTATCTTGTCAACATCTGAACTGTGTAATTCTGAGAGACTTTTCTCTGTAGGTTTTTCAGTGGGTGGTTCCGAGTCGTTGTCCTCTTTTTGTTCACTGGAGGCTTCCTCAGGATCCATACTTGGGTCATTTTGGGTCAAAGGGGAATGTGGCTGGATGCTGGCAGGAGCAGACGCTGTTTCTTCATCCTCATCTGCCTTCCTCTCTGACCCTGAAAGACAAAGTAAACGGGGGAAAAAAAAATCCCATTTATCATTCGACTTAAGACGAAGCAGTGAAACCACTAAAAATAAATCAAATCAGTACTTATTCCAATGGGAGTTTTTAATGAAACATGTTAGGAGGAATAAGCGACTTGGCCATTTTAGTTAGCCAATAAAGTTTTCATTGAATTTTCATTCAACACATACTGTTTGCAAATTTTGTCTAAAGTGTCCAACCTAGAAATACTGAGGCTATTTTCCTTTGCAGGATGCTTGTTGGTTAATGTGGAACAAGGAAATAGATGAACGATTTATCTTATCTTCCTTGTGAAGAGTAAATAGTCATGACCAGCAAGATGAAACTGCTGCGACCTTTGCACTGTCTATCAGTTATAATAATAATAAAACATGAATAAACTAGCTTTAATGTTTCATCTACTGGCTCTGAACTTGGGCCGAACTTTCAGTTTTCTCCATAATGAAAAAAGATAGTTTTTAAATGAAATGATTTGTGAGTCTGTGGGTAATGCTGCAAATCAGGTTTACATTCCAGTCCCTCACATTTCCTGGTTTCTTATCATTCTACTGTACAGTAAAACAAAAAGCAGATACTCTTTCGGCAAGAATAATAATAGCTAGTAGCAGATTAATAATAAATAAAAAAAAGTCTCAATTTGTCCACTTTATTGTCCAAAATCATCCAAATGACATGCAATGTCAATCAGATGAGATGGACTTCAGCATTGGTGTGATTTTTTTAAACTTATAGTGCAGAAACATGGAATACACTTTCCATAATTTGATTTGGTAAACACTAACGTCTCTGAACATTCTAACCCTTGTAAAGCTCTGATATGTTGCTTCGGCCTGTAGGCATTACCATGGAAAAACAATTTAAATTAGCAATTTGCATTTGCCTTAACATCCAGTCAGATGTGTCAGACTTTCAAAACTGTCTATAGCATGAAATTTCAGAAGACTGAAGGGATGATGAAGTAACTGCTTCATAACACATTTTCTCCTGATAGTGGGTTAATTCCTTTATAATCTCGACAAGATTTATTTTTTTTTTGCATCTCATCATGAAATAATTATGGTGTTATCATGGAATACTTCTATTACATCTTTACATGATTTTGACTTTTTGAGATTCTGATGAGTTATAATCACAGCTAGATAATTTAAGGAGATTAGAGGCTTTTCTTTCAGGTACGTGAGTAGTAGGATATGATACCAGAATGTCGCATTTTTAATCTAGTGATCATCTGAAAACAGTTTAAGTTGACATCACAAAATATGTTTGCAATCATGCCATCAAACCGATTATGCCCGAGTCTATTAAGTCTGACCTACGATAAGCATAATATACAGCAGCTTATTTACAATATTTAACACTATCGGCATATCAAACTCATGGAGGATATCTGGTGTCTTTCTTTGAATATTTCTGATGTCTGCGACATTCAGAGTTGACTCTTGAGGCATGCCTGGTCTTGCTCTCTCATTCCTCAGCTGTTGTGTCTAGGTCTGACATTTAGCAATATCTACAGTAGTGGGTTTGAAAGGTAATGGCATTAATTGGCATTGTTAGTGGCATTGTTACTGTGGGCTTCCAAAGCTGCTGGTAGGAGTAATTTTTTGTTCAGAAATGTGTGTGATTCTTGATGTTTAGATTCTGCTGTGTTCAACTGAGTGGTTGTTTATTTGTGTGAAAATCTACTGAATCTACTGTGGCACAGATAGAGACATTTCCAAACCTGGCTCTTTAGGAGTGGTGGACCACTGTAGTTCTGACTGTTCGTCCTCAGCAGAAACCTCCAATTCTCCATCTGACTCTGGTTCGTTTCTCTTCATAATGCCTGGCGAGTCAGAATCTGGGAGTTTTTGCTCTGTAGCTGGTACGATGACCTGGTTTGAGTCTGCATCTTCCTTGTGATTGCAGGCAGGGTCTTCAGACTCAGTGTCAGGATGAGTTTGGGACATACCGCGGAGTCTCTGAGGGCTGGGGAGGGTGGCCTTGTTGTCAATCGGAGACCGTTCTTCCTCATGCTGATGTGTTTCCTTCTTTTGTGCTGAAACATATTAGTGAAATTCCAAAAAATAATATGTGTAAGAATGAAGCAATCTTAGTCCACGAGAGGTGCACAATATGTGATGCTAACAAGCTAACAAACTATTGCAAATGTGAGTCATTTGCTGCATCAAAATGAATGAGAGATAGCCCTTTTTTTCAGAGTGTGAACTGCAGGAACATAAGAAATTTGGTGACTTTAACCTTCACCACAACACCTGCAACATACAGAAAAAGCCATTAAATATGAAATAAACTGAAAACTGATTAAAACTGATTAAGTGTTGTTGTCTGGTATTACTGTTTCACTGGGGTGATCAAAATATCTACAGTGTGAAACAAAAATCACCTCTGTTTTTGCTCGTCTGGTTCCTGACTGGATGATTTGGAGTCTGTCCTTTCTCAAAAAATGCTAATATTTCTGCAAACTTCCCTGAAAAGAAAGAACAGTCATGACTAGCAAAATGAAACTGCTGCACCCTTTATATTCCACAATAGTAAAGTGAAAGAAAGCAAAAGGAAAATAATAATAATAAAATGCTCCAGGGCATAGTACGTGATAATTCAAGCAGACCTAAGATTTGCATAATATAAAGCAGTCTATATACAAACTCTAAAACTAAATGCATATTAAACTTTTTGACGGTATCTGCAGTCTGTGAATGCATGTGATGTACATGACCTTCATACTTGACTCTGCTCATGCCTGGTGTTGCTCAATAATTCCTGAGTTATCGGGTCTGAAAGTCTGAAAGGTTTTGCAAACGTTCTTCAGCTAATATGTAGTGGGCTTGAAGAGTAATAGTATTTCTACTGTGAACTGGTGTGTGTCTAAGCAGATATTTCTCCTCTCACCAGTTCATCTACTTTATACGTCTTGATGTTGAGTTTGCCTGATTGCTTCTTTGTGTGAAAACGTTGGATTTACTGTAGCGCAGATAGAGAAGTTTACAAACCTGGCTGTTCAGGAGTGGTGGACCGTTGTTCGTTCGTCCTCAGCAGAAACCCTTCATCCTCAGCAGGAACCTCCAATTCTCCATCTGACTCTGGTTCGTTTCTCTTCATAATGCCTGCTGAGACAGAATCTGGGAGTTTTTGCTCTATTTTGTGTCTGCCAACAAGAGGCTGCTTTTCCTCACGCTGATGTGTGTTCTTCTGTTGCACTGAAACATATATGTGAAATCCCCCAAAAAATAATCTGTGTAAGAATAAATCAATCTTAGTCCACATCAGTTTGAAATGAAACAGTGCAGTAGGGAGCAGCGTGCATTAACAAACTAATAAATCATTTTACCGCTTACTGCACCAAAATGAATGAGAGTGAATCAAATGCAGCCCCTCATCCTCCTTAAACAGTTTGCAATGAGTGTGAACTGGAGAAAACTAACACATTTGTGGCTGTGATTCCTTTTTAAACTTTGTAGGAAGGAATATAACAATATTTCATTTAGTATGCAGAAATTACATGTTGTTTGTTTAATATCAATGTTTCTTTGGTGTGATAAAATTATGCATGGTAAAAAACAAAAATTTCCTTTATGTTTGTCCCGTTATGACTGAACGATTCATTTCGATATCCTCAAACCATCTTCTCTTTTCTGCAAAACTGGCAGTAAAGAATGAACAGTCAATGCCAACAAAATGAAACTGACACCCTTTACATTCCACGCTGTATCAGTTTTAATAACATATCATATGCATTATCTTCCTCTGGTGCTGTTTCATGCAGTATGTTTACTTTATCAGCCACTAGCCCTTGAGTTTCTGTAAAGTGAAAGAAAACTATAGGAAAACAGTGGCACTCCAGAGTCCAGTACAAAATAATTTGATCATACATGTTGCATCCCATTTTTTTCCTATTTTCACGGTAAAGCTAACAATTATAATAAAAACAAATAAGTAACAAATCATGTATGCACCGAATACCCTGTAAAATGAGCCTTTTTGTGTTACCTGCTTGTTCTTCTCTCATCTGAGAATGACTGTTGAAAGCATAACATACCTTTTTTTGTGTCTCCTTCTTCGATGTGTGCTGGAACTAAGAGCCACAAGGCAAAAGGAAATGAAGTAAAAATAAGTTAAGGTTCATACACAGTCAAAACAAGAGTTCATAATGACAGCAGGCTGTGTTCCAAATTCCTGTACATCAAGTACATGATGTCCTGGAACAACCTTGAATCTGTAAATGACTAACACCAATGTCCTTATTACATATTTTGTAAACTATTCAAAATCATCAGCATCAGCTAATGCAGTACAGTTATTGAAAATATACAAGGTCACCAAGATTTTTGGATCACTTTCTCTTATTAAGGGTTTATTTTGGAAAACATCTTTTTAATTATACCTTTTTGGCGTCGTCGATAGCAGTAGTAGCCGAGGCCCACGCAGATGATTAAAATAAGGAGGATGCAACTGACTATGGCGGCAATCAGCGCTACAGGTATTTCATCTGCAAAGTAAAACAAAAGTGAAACCAGCAAATTCTGGAAGAGCAGGTATGCATTAGAAAGTAGAATTACCTCTAAACCACATTCATATCCCATCTTAATACTGGACATTTAAGTCTAGATTTTGAAACATGAACTCTGCACGTTCTGTTGAAGCTACAACCAAGAGGATCAATCTAATGATATCATTCAGACTTATCATTATGCATATCTCTCTTAAAGTTTGTAACTATGGTCTTAAAGATGGCTTTATAAATAACATACTATGTTATTATTATTATATTATTAGTAGTAGTATTGAATATGAAAAGGAGATGCAATGTCCAAACGTCAAATATGACTGTTTGAAATTACAAGATAGACAATATAAATTAGATAACATAAAATAAATTAGCCAATTCTATCCACCTGAATCATTACCTTGGTAACAATCCTTTGCAGTGAATGAAGCTGTTTTTTTACTCAGAGGGGTGCTCACAGTACACACGTACACTGACTCATCAGATCTTCCCTGCAGAGATATATTTAACACAGGGCCACGCTGCACCTTTCCGAGTGCTTCCCAGTCAAACTCCATTAGAGATGGATGGCCTCTGAGTTTGGAAGAGCAGCACAGCGTTGCCCAGGTTTCATATTTGTTAGAGCTGCTGTCATCGTTCATCACACAGGATATGTTGGGCTTTTCAACTTCATCTAAATTAAGGAATAAATGAATTACATGCATAATAGACAACTTGGCCATGTACCTTTTTGATTATTTTCTGCCATTATGTCGCTGTTCAAATCTCAGATATGTCAAAAAGATGGCTGTATTAACACATTAATCAAGCATACTGTATTACCACTGGAAATGAGGGGAACTGCACATACTCATGTAGTGCTAACAACACAGAAGCATCAACATCTTGCTCTGTTGCAGTCCAGCACAATTATCTTGCTAACATGCAGAGCTATAATTAGAAAGCTGTGGTGTGGGTTGAAAAACAGGCATTCATAGGTAAATATTAAATCCAGCACCTGTATAGTAAAATCCAATTAAGTAAACTCTAAACCAGGTGTCAAAGTACAGCTTGCTATTGTGTTCATGCTGAATAGAGAGAGAGAGAGAGAGAGAGAGAGAGAGAGAGGTTAAATAAAATAGAATTATATATTCTTATCAGTAAGATTGGTTGTACTGGGCAGCTTCCAGGTGTGAGTATGTGTGACTCCTGTGAGTGTGTGTGTGTAGCAGTGTGGCCCTGTAAATGAACACTGGAGCACAGCAAACTTACTCTTGATAAGTAAGAGTAGAAACTCTAAAGCTGACACTTATTTTCCTGGATGAAATGCCTGAGATGTGTTCACCACCATGACATCTCCAAGCAAGAGACTGGGAAGAAAAGCTTCTCCCCGTATGTCCAACAACCCTGACATGAGTCCATGAGGATGCAAAAAACTTCAGCTCAGCATGAGCTTATATTTTACTGTAAGGGCCCGGGGTGTGTCGGCCTGATGTGAGTGAAACCTGCTCAGCAGCTTGAATTATGTGTGAATATAACTAGTCAAAACATGAGCACCAGCAGACAAAGCCACTTTGTCTGTGTTCAATTATCTTGTTTATTTGAGGTAACTGTTTCTTCATTTGTATATATGTATTCATCCATTCCTATTGCTGTCTATTTGGGTTATTTGATTAGTCAATTCAGAAAATTAGTTGAGAACATTTTTATTAATTGGTTTGTCATTTAACTCATTTATCGGTTAAAAATTCTTCCGGTTTTTCTGTTTGGGATCATTATAAACTGAATGCATTTGGGTTTTTCTGATTGTGAATCAAAACACTAAACAATTTTAAGCTGTCAGTTTGGATTTTGGTAATTCATCATGGTCATTTATAATTTTTTGTTTTGTTTTGTTTTGTTTTTTACATTTTATACAACAAACAATGAATGAAAGATTAAAATTATGACTGTTTATATTAGTATCAGTTCTACTATGTTCAGGAATTTAGACAATAAAACTTACCAATCACAATGACTTTATGGTTTGAATTATGCAACTTTCTGTTGATGACTGCTTCCAATTCATATTCTCCACTGTCGTCGTGTTGGAGGTCTTTGATAGTGAGCTCTGCAGAGTGCCAGTCAAGAGTTATCCTGTTTTTATATGATTTGTACTCTTTTTGCTCACTGCCATCAAACTGTACCACTTTGTCACCATCATGTTTCCACAGAATATATTCAGGTTGTGCAGGGATGAGTGGGGTCACCTTGGCTTCCTGCCCCTTCAGTCTGTACTGTGGAGTTCGGCCAGCAGCTGGAAACAGAAATTAAGATGTGCACAGGTTTACACTACAACAATGCAAGACACAGTGTGATATTCTATAAATATTTAAGGGGTAAGGCAACTAGCAACTAGAGCCCAACTAAAACATCTGCAAGCCAATATTATCAGATATCAGATGATCACAGATGCTGCAAATATGCAAAAAATAAAAATGCAGTAATAAATGTCTGAAAAACTGCTTTTAAATATACATTTAACGCTCACATCTCTTAATTCAGGTTATATTTTGTTAGAATTCTGTTCATATATACATATATATATATATATACACATACATATTACTGTAGTTGTTTTTATTTTCAGCAAATTTTGCCATTGTAGTGGTTATTTTTATGTACTATGTCTGCTTTAATGCTAAATTTTGTAAGGTAAGCTGCCTTGATAGACACTTCAAACTCTTTAATAACCAAATTTAAAGGACACTGGCAAAAAAAAAAAAAAAAAAAAAAAAAGTTTAAGTAAAAACTAATATTGGCAGATGTATTGTTATTATTTACTAGCTAAATCAATAATGATGTCATCCTCAAAAATCCGGCATTAGTCAAGTTCTAATGAGTTCATAGAAGTCATGGCATCATGTACAATATAACACTTTTATACAGTAACAAATGAATAAACAATATATATATATGTGTGTGTGTGTGTGTGAAAGAGTGGTTTTCTCTGCATTCCATTAATATTCCTGATATATCTTAAGTTTTAATTCTTAAATGGAACACTTTTACATCCAAGCAATCATTTCATTTCATTTATTATTATTAGTTTATTTATCAGGAACAATGTTCATTGATCAACAGTAAAACAATAAACTGTAAATGAGCTAGAGTTAGCTCAAGAGGCTAATTTTCATCTGTAATCTCTGGCCAGATGTTAAAAAAGACACCCTAAAATCAAGAACATCAATGAAATCAGTTAAAATGATAAAGTTTTTATACACTATTGTGCACTAGTTTAGCTGTCTACAACACACAACTCCACAAAAAGGATCAATGGATAACTTGAACTTAGAACTCTAATAAAAAATATTCGGCCTGTGAAGCCACTACAGTCCACTACAGTGTTCATATCCACCCAAATTTAACAAACCCGAAAAAAAGACAAATAATGTGATAATAATAATATGTCATGAACAACAAACACACAAACTCACCTAGACAGGAGGTAAAAATGAAGTAACACAAGAAATAGCAGCGAGCCATGGCAGGAAGGCAGAAAGCCGCCGCAGATTCCACATTTACTTTCACTTTGAGGTCAGTGCAGGTGTTTAACAGGTAAGTTGTCCTTCGTAACATGTGGGAAAAGATCGTTTTTGCGTTTTATTAGAGCAAGTTCAGACAGGCTTGAACGGCTCGTTCCTGTGTACCTGTGTACCGGTAAATCTTGGGCGTGTTTGTAGATTTCACTTCAAGTTGGAAAACATCCACAAAAAGCAGCGATTACCTTTACAACACCACCGAGGTCATCAGAATAAGAATGTACGGTTTCCGGTTTATGGAGTTTCTCTTCAAAACAAAAGTTTGGAACCTCCAGCCCTCTCAGAAAATTGTTCAAATAAGCTTGGAATGTATGACATTTAAAACATTCATTATCATTATCAGTCCAGAAAATCAGAAAGGAATGGTTTCAGATAAATCACAAGGGTCAAACTACATTTTTTTCCCTCCACAATTCTTTCTGTAGCCTTCAGAGTAAAGGTAGGGTCACACCGTTATAAGGGGTGACATGAAAGTCACTGCAAGCCTTTGAAATAGTTTTACAATTCATTGCTCATATACTTTCCTATTCTGATCATCTGTACATCATGTTATGTGAATAAAACCATTTGTTTTTACTCAATTAAATTTTCAGACATAACATATTTTCATAAATTGCTATTATTGGAGGACTATTAGTCTACTGTACATGCATTTTGATATCTTTTAGTTGGACAAATACATATAGAAATCTTAATTCATCTTGGTTCAGAGTGATTTCACCATATATCTGGTAGGACACATTTAATCTGATGGTGATTGTTGAAATATGAAATATTTAAGACCATAATAATAATAATAATAATAATAATAATAATAATAATAATAAACGGGTTTAGAAAATGGATGGATGGATAATAATAATAATAATAATAATAATAATAATAATAATAATAATGTTTATCAATCAAATAGAATAAGGTATTTCAGTGATTTAAGAGTTTAAAGAGTTGCAAATTTTAGCAAACAGTGCAGCAGATACTTTATCTAATCAAATGACATAGACCCCAAATAATTTTATTGTTAAAATAAACCAAACGCTGAAGTAAGTTCACAACTGGTGGCAGCATTTAAAGGAAGATAAAAAGGGAAATGTTTGAAGACTTTGGGAAGTCTTTGGGGAATAAAATGGGGAGTGTATATGTGTGAATCAAATGTTCCTGTTTTCTAGCTGCAGCTGTCAGGGCTTGTTTGGTACTTTATGAAAACATGTATGCCACACCTACTGCTCATATGCATTTGAGGATGTGGTATTTAATTTTCTTAAATATTAATCTTCAGCAACATTGCCTTGCTTAGCATTGTAACCTATTTCCTGCAATCCTGTGTTAGTACTTTAAAAAGTCATAAAAGGAAATAAGTGCCTATTACTAAAATGTTTTACATTCAACTTTATTCGTAGGTAACCAAGTTTCAATCATTGTTATAATGTAACAATGACTTGTACAAAAATATAGTGAATATGGTGACTGACAGCTCAGGTTGTCAGATCATCAGAATACAAACTGACATAATTATTACAAAACATGTAAACATACTTCTATTGCTCACTCTCTCCATGCATCATTTCACCGCCGTACACTTGAGAACAACAACATCCAGGTCCCATAAACCTGTCATTTATGCTCTGAAGCAGGAGCTGTTCTGTGTGTTTGTGTAGGACTTCATGAGTGTGACGCTGCCATGGTGTGACACTCCCAAAGGCAAAACACACTCCTCTGTCAGCACTCCCTGGGCCACATCCCAGCACAACACTGTGTCCACGACTTGGTGCTGGGCATCCCGACCCCCACTGATGAAGAGTTTGTTGTTACAGGCAGCAATAGCACAGCTCGCCCTCTCACCAAGGTGGGTCACGCAGGTCCAGGAGTCTGATAGAGGCGAGTAAGAGTATATGGCATTCATGCAGCCACCTGGGAGAAGACAAAATTGGACAGCAATCATATTAAGTCTTGAAAAATTCTCACATATTGCTTCAGGGACACAGATGGCTTCCTCCTTTAAAACAGCTAATGGCAGTAATCGTTTCAGGAGTAGGCCTCTATTTTTCTCAAGGTGGTCATCTCATTTTTCATTGAAACTCTTCAATTAAACCATTAAGGAGTCATTCAAACATACACAGAAGTATCAACTCACGTAAAACGCCACTAACTCACCAACTACGTAGATGTGGTTCTTGAATGTGACTGCGTTGGTACATTTGGTTTTAATGGGAATGGGTGCCCGCAGTTTCCAGCTCCGCGTTCCAGGTTCAAAGCACTGAACCTTATTAGTGGCCAACATCTCATTTGGCCCACCACCAATCACATAGATCCATCTGTCAAAGGTTGCAGCAGCAAAGGAGCTCACACCTGTTGCAAGAGGGGTCACCTGCAATGGGTGCACCCAAACAGGCATTGAAGAATATGAAAGCAATACTGTTTACACACTGTGTGGAATATACACATACATGGGTACGTGTACCATTCTACTAAAAAATATTGGTGCTTCAAGGCCATCTAGAGATACATCATTGCCATTTTTGAGCAAGGCATCTCATTATGGATGTGGAAAATATGGCCTTGGAGGAATGAATAATCTATTATGGAACAATGTTTTGGTATAAAACCCTATACGAAATTACTACTGCCATAAATTTAGAATTCTTGTATGTTTACCTGTGTCCAATGATTGTGAAAGGGATCGTAGGCTTCTACACTAGCTAATTTCGTAACACCGTCAAAACCCCCAAGGGAATAAACCTTCCCTCCATGAACTGCCATCTTATGTCTCCATCGCCCAGTTGACATGGACTCCACCTGGATCCATTTATTTAGGGCCCCATTATATTTCCAAACCTCATGCCGTGTCTCTCTACCTCCTACAGAAACAGAAGGATTACAGGTAATTCTGTTGAGATGCACATTCAGGATTTACTGATAAAAATGTTCCATCTGAATGAGGAGACCCAGAAACATTCAACTGTAACGCTGACAGAATGCATGAAAAACATTTTACACAGAATTATCTATGAACCTATAAAATCTATTAAGTGGCATTCTCACCAGATATATACACTTCATTGCGGAAGGTGATGCAAGCAAACTCGATCCATTTCTTGTTTTTGGATTCTGACTGCATCTCTGTCAATGGCAGCCGAGCAACCTCCAACCTGTTGCGTCTAAGAGGGTCCAAACAGGCAACAGTGGAAATGAAGCGTACATCTTTAGTGCAGCCGCCGATAATGAGAAACACCTCAGACATTAAGTGCTGCACACGTGGTTTGGTTCTTTCTGAGACCACCTACAACATGGCATGAATATACAATGCCAATGAAACATGGTAGCTAACACATGGATTTAATCACCAAATGAGAACCATTATTTATTGTAGCTAATAGTATATGTTTATATTATCACATATCTACATTTTAGTAGTTTTAGTCACTTTTACACCTTTACGCCTCCATATTTCAGAGATATTGAAGGTGCTGTTGTTTTAAAGCCAGCATTTTAAAGGAGAACTCTTTTTGGTGCCCCCTGCACACTCACCTCAATGCCAGACATGTGATAGATACGGGCCTCTTGTAACAGAGGAAATGCCTCTGTGCAGCGGCGAATCAGCTCATCAGATTCCACTTTTTCAACAAAATATGCTGGCTCCAACAATGGCAGTCGAACATGTGAAAGCAATCTGGCTAGTAAAGGGCAGCGTTCAGCCTCCTGAGCTTTCACCCAGCGCATCAGTGCCTCAAAAACACACTCCTCACATGTCACATGAAGGTCGTCCCTCTTAAGGAGACTCTCCAGAGCCTCTGCTGGTAAGTCCACAAACTCCTGCAGTTGGACTACCTGAGAAAACTGAGACTTGATGTAGTCTTCAGTCTGAGACCTTAGAGCTGGCAGGGCGTGGCATTCAGTCAGATTCAGAATGCCAATGCAATTGTCTAGATCCAGACACTTGCTTAGAAAGCCAGTGCATGCATCCACCACACGCAAGAACTAGAAAGGAAGAGGTGAGCATGGCCATTAGCATAATTTTTATTTGAAAATTGATCAAGCATGCTGTTGTAGCATGAAAAAATAAACAAACTGTAACCTCACAAATTCACCCTTGTGCTATCATGAGGACCCTTCGCTGACTTTGTCCTTTCTCTCATTCACCGTTATTCCACTTTAGGGTTGGGAAGCCATGTGAGGCTGCTTTATAGGTACGGTTACGGGATATTACAGTATTTCTCAATCGCTTTGCCTCAATTCTCAAATGAGAAGTTTTTTTTGTAACAATAAGTTCAAATCTCTGAACAATTAATTCTTATTCATTTACAGTTTTTCTTAATCACTTTGGCTAATTTTTTGAAACAATCTTAACATTCTCTAAACTGTAAGTGCAATTTTATGGGATGTCACAACTGTATTGCATGTCTGCAGAATGTAGTAAGTCACCCAAAACATTTCATTCATGCTTCAACACCTACTTCTTGTGTCAGTAAATTGGCAATGCCACCAAAATGAAAAGTTTTTTTTTGTCATGGTGTGAGCCGTACTGGTCAAAATGTTTAGATGTTTTTTCACCATAGCAGTCAACCCTGGAAATGTTTCTTATATACAAATTTCAGTTTTGTTCTACTTTTTTGATGACACTGACTGCTTACTGTACGATACAAGAATGTCAGTTTTGTCTCGCTGAATGCTATTGTGTTTCACACTGAGCTTTTTAGGTACTGACAGTAGGTAAAAGTTTACTGAGAAAAGTCAATGCTGTACAATACTATAGTACACAGAAAAAGCATATGCACATCTGTATGTACACAGTAAATTTATTTTTGTAGCAATGTGTTACATGTAAACAGAAAACTCACATTTGCATGTCTATTTTTATATATTTCTTGCATGTAAAGTCATATTAGACACATAACAGAAAATTTGCCACAAAATGACATCCATACAAAAAAAAAAAAAAAAAAAAAAAAGTGGTACCTGCAGCAGTTCTGCAAAAAACAAGAAAGTGTACCTCCTCACAGTACGTAACACTACAAGTTCCCATCTTGTTGGTGGACATCCTGACACTCTTGTTGGTCTGGAATATACATGTCTGACAGATTTTGATAACTGAATGGATCATTTTGCATGTGATGGCTCACAGTGAAAGAATGTTTAGAAGTTGTGAAGACTATGACAATTTCACTGAGAATCAACTCATCAGTTTTGATTAGCAAGCCATGTGCATGCAGTTACTGTGCAAATTGTAGATAACTGCATGTACTCTTTTGCGCACATGCCAAAACACATGAAATTAGCTTAAATTAATAAATTTTCTGTTCACTATTGATGACTTTACATGCAAGAAATATGTAAAAATGGACATGCAAATGTGAATTTTCTGTTTACATGTAACACATTGCTACAAAATAAATTTACTGTGTATATACAAATGTGCGTATCCTTTTTCTGTACAGTATTGAATTTTCCCAGTAAACTTTTATCTACTGTTGAAATCAGTATTTATGGCATTCAACGAGACAAAACTGACATTCTTGTATCGTACAGTAAGCAGTCAGTGTCAACAAAAAAGTAGGACAAAACTGAAATTTGTATATAAGAAACATTTCCATGGTTGACTGCCATGGTGAAAAAACACATCTAAACATTTTGACCAGTATGGCTCACACCATGACAAAAAAACTTCTCATTTTGGTGGCATTGCCAATTTACTGACACAAGAACTAGGTTTGGAAGCATGAATGAAATATTTTGGGTGACTTACTACATTTGCAGATAGTTGTGACAATTGCACTTACAGTTTAGAGAATGTTAAGAGCGTTTTACAAAATGAGCCAAAGTGATGAGATGTGACTGATGTACTGATATCTGTTTGTTATATTAGTATAAAAAAATATATAAATGAAGCTTTCTCATGTTTATGAAAAGGAAATATAAGAAGTTTGCCACACTATACACACAATAAACCCAATTATAGCCATCAACACTACCTGCCTATTCAATGTTCACCCTAACCATGATCGCTATGCTAACCTTAAACCTAAACCCAAGGCCTCACCATAAGTGGGGACCAGCCATAATGTCTTCNCCACCCCCCACCCCCCAACACACACACACACACACATGCAGACACAGAAACACCTGGACCTCCCCTCATCCGTTGTGTGGCCCAGCTGTGCAGTTAATTTGAGTCTGTATGGAAAAACTCATCCTAACTGTAAACAACTGGGCAACTTTCACTTCCCTCTTACAGCAACACATCTCTTACTGGGTAAAATGTTTGTTGTGCTCATAAGCGGGTAAAAAATATCAGAAGTGAGAAGATCAGAGCAAAGTGATGAGTCTAAATGTGGTTCTTGTTTTTGCACTGCAGCATTGCCATGATGCACTGAAACAGTAGCCTACTTGTCATTTTGATTGAGTAATTAAACCATTTCAAAGCTTTATAATTATATTGTATTGTATTATAATCCTATTTTTTAAGTGGTCTGTTGTGCCTTTGACATGCAATGGCCAATTTATGTTAATTCAAAGACATTATATGAAAACACAATGAATATCATCTACTCAGTATAAACAACAAAGAGTTCCTGTTGGGTTAGACTCCAGTTTTAATGATTTTCAGTGTTGGCACAAGTTTGTCCAACTGGTAAAGTCAAAAAAATAATGCTAAGTTGTATTTGTTAGTGCTAAGGAGTTAAAATAGAAAAAGGAGCTCTGACTGCACAAAATAAACTTATTTGGTATCTTCTTAATTTTGAGCATTTTAGACTACTTCACCTGGAATTGATGAGCAGCTTGTAGTATCTTCTGGACATTTGAGTGTGTGAGGAGACCTTGGCTGGTGTAGGTATAATCCAGAAGAAAGCGCATAGTCTCACTCTCTACCTCATTTAGTTTGACTTGCTCTTCATAACTCTCCTTCATGCCACTGCAAAACATTGCTCTGTACAGAAAAACATCCAATCAATAGAACCAACAATCACAAAACAGAGGACTATGTGGCAATGCAGAATGATTTGCACCTGAAGTAATGGCTGGCAGCAGCGAGTACGGCTCTGTGGCAAGGAAAGTCCTGTCCTTGAACGTGCAGTATCACATCGGTCAGTTCTCCGTTCACTCGCAGCATCTCCATCCCTCTCTGTAGCTCCACTGGTAGACCTGCATCTTCCCATTGTAACTCACTTGTACCTCCCATGTCCCTGTTCTCCTCATCTGGGCCAGAATCAGGCGAAGGATGGTCTGTAGTTCTCTCCAACAGGTCACACATCGTTACACCAAAAAGTACTTCAGGAACTCACGCACCGATTAATAAAATCATGTACCACACTCACCTACTTCAGCTGCTTGCAAGGAAAAAAATACGCCCATGTGGTTTGCATTTGCAGCAGTTTTATGCTCTTGAGATGTGGATTTGATTTTTGCTGTGCTCTTCATAGTTCACACTCCATCTGTGTGGAACTTTACTTCCTCTTTGCTGAGTGCATACCCCATACTGCATTTCAGTGGGAAATCAATAATGAAAGTCTTAGTATCAAGCCCACCACACCAAATAGTAATACTACAGCAATTAGCATCTTAACCTTATTGCAATGTCAGGGAGTTTAAGTTCCCTGACAAGTTCCTTTAGATCTGACTCTCAATATTTGTCTTTGATGATAAACTCCATTCTGACTATTACTCTGTCAATCATTGAAGCTATCTTCTTGTTGACTTTTTATGAATAAATACCTGTATTACTCAACTATATAGTTCTGAAGCAACTTTTAATAACTTCTCCCTTACCCTAGAAATGTAGACCAAATGAAACGTTAACCCATTTCACTAAGTTTTAACCCAGTTTCCCCGCAAGGTGGCACTGTTGTCTCGTGTAGAGGAACATATGCCCATGACAAGCCAGCTCCCTTCCCTGTTTAAGTGTTTGCTAGTCTTGCCTTTACGTTTTATAACATAGATCCAGTATTTGCTAGTAACGCACTTACGACCCATTAATGGTAGTAGGTGGCGTTAAAGCGATCATGAAAGTTAAGAAGATGAGAAGCCGGCATGGATGTGTTAAACAGTGGATAAGGTGTCCAAATATGGCGGCCAATTCATTTCAATCAGTGCGTCCCAAAGTATTTTCCTCCTCTCCTCCTCTCTGTTCCTACCCATAAGTGTGAGACGGAGGATGGGAGGAGATGAGGGGAGGAATGGAGTACGAGGACACGAGAAATGAGATTTGGGACTGTTAGGTATGTTCCCTCCATCATCTTCACATGCGATGTCCATCGATGATGAGCACCCAGATTTTACTCTTTCTGCAAAGCTGATCACTTCTTCTTCCACACACACTGATTTTTAATTATGATCAGAATTCCATCGCACGTTGTGTCTGCACTAACCCGCATCGTTCCTGAAAAGAAACGCTTTACACTTTAAAGTTTAACAAGCTAAGTTAATGTTGCCTAATTTGAAAAAATTGGTTCTAATAGCCTAGTAGTCATCATCTAGTTCTAATGTCATTATAATAACAAGATTATTTTGTGTTAAATATGAATAACTATTACTAAACTGTTCCCATTTCATGTGTGTGTTTGTGTATTCAAACAGAATTACCTTGTGTAAAAGTTTGTTTCAAACATATTTCAAAGAAATTTTCATAATCACATGCAGAAATACAGAGGAAATACTGTCCAAACTGTAATTCTATTTGCATATGCACAGATTTCTATAGTGGTTTCCAGACGGACGGAGAAATCTGCATCTGTCAGGCAGGGGTTCACCTGATTTCTTTGCTGATCAGCGTTGATGGGCAGGGTTAGGGGGCGTGGCCACAGTGATGTCACGCCGAAGTGTTTAAAAACACTTCCTGAAAGGCTACATACGCGTATCTTCCACGGGAGAAGACGTTTGGAGAAAAAACAAAACTCCTGCGCTCGTTTCCAGGGTTGGGACGTCGGAGCAGATCGTTGTGGTTTCCGGTTGATGGAGGAAAGAAGGATGGAGAGGAGGTCGGGACAAGGAGGAGACATTTAAGTGCATCTGGGACGAACCTATAATGAAATCTGCTCCCCGCGCCCCACTTCCTTATTCGCTTCTGCAACGCATGCGCACAAGTCTCTCTCTCTCTCTCTCTCTCTCTCTNAAAAAAAAAAAAGGGGGGCGGGGGGTACAACTCTTTGTGGTTAATGGCTAAATTTTAATTTTGATGACTCAGATACTGTTTGAATGTGTGTGATGCTCAGAAATTTTTCGTCTAACTTTTGTTTTTACTTTGTAGAAATAGGCTATTTGAAGAACTTTGAGGCTGCAATTTCGACTGTGACCACTAGGCAAAAGCCGCCGCACAGCACGTCTCTGTCCGGACAGCCTGATACTGAGTAGTCCTTTATGTGGACCTTAGTGTAGGACCTTAGGTCCTTTACTGTGAACAAAGTATTAAATTGGATATCTGTGAAAAATCAGTTTGTGCTAAGCAGTTTTAAGATAGTAATTACCACTGGTGATGGGTTTAGAACAAAAAGAAAATGGTTTTAGCTGGGTTATTGTTCTTTGAGAGAAAACTTAGATGCAAATCCGTTTAGGATAACGATCTGTGTGAATCAGACAGCTGGATATGATATGGGCGCACAGAGCACCGCCATATTTCTGGTTTAGATGCATTCTGCATTTCGTTGCTTGTACTTGTGACATATGCAATGACAATAAAGTTGAATCTGAATCTGATCTGATCTGAATATTTAAAAGTCAGAATTGTCAAAGCGTCAAAACAGCAAATTAAACTATAGCCCTGAATTTCCATGCACATTCATGCCCAAATCGAGTGTAATTGCAGAATAATAGCCTATTATCTAGAATAAATCAGGGTTGTTGCTTTACATCTGCTGTTCCATATGCTACGCACATTATTGATAACCTGAAGTGGCAAAGTTTATTTATTTAAGTTTTCACATGCAGTCGCAGAAAACATTTCAGACTTCCTCTTGGTAAATACAGGAAGCGATGAACCACAAAGTCATAGCAGGTTATAACATCTAAAGGGACAGACAGCTTTGCATTTAAAGTGACAGAGAATGAGCTTAGTCATTCATAGGTGTTATGGTGTAAGCACTGTGTAGCTTATCAGTAAAATAGTTTCAGAATGAGGAGTTCCCTGAAATATTTATGGAGGGCCAATGTGCTCTTCTGTCTGGGTCTACTTATTTACTGTGGTAAGTAGCCAGTTGGCACATTAAACTTAATTGCTAATTTGTTCTTCTGAATGTTCCTGCTGAATGATATTATGCAGTATTGAGTATTAAAATGTGTGTTCTAATTTAAAAAAAAAAAAAAAAAAAAAGATTTTTGTATTTTTTTTTTATGATTTGAGATAAGCTTGTTTCTGTTGAGTGCATTTTAAGCATAATTATGCGCATCAATCATTCTTCCTCTTCCATGTTGAAATTAGGCTTTTGTGTTACTTAACTATACCAAACAGCGAAATCTTAAAATCTTCACTGTTCCTTTGGAAATGTTTCTTTTATTCACATAATTGTATTTTGTAATGAGGACCTTGATAAAACATTAGAATATTAGTGTTACAAATAACTTACAGAAAATAAAGAGTAATTCTTTCTAATATAAAATTATTTTAGAACAATATTTATTTACTTCATGTAGACAAGTTCTGACACTGACAAATTATTTCAATCAAACAAGTAAAGTAAGGAAGGAATAATATTTATTAGTATGCAGTGAGCATTCTATAACTAAGATATTTAAAGCAATGTGCAGAGAAAACTATGAGACTTGAGAACTTTCCCTACATATCAAGTACTTGTTTCAAATATACGATTGATGCCTAAAATTACAGCAAATAATTTCTACATTTGGATTTTTTTTCTGTGTTCAGGACAGGCAACAGTGTATACAGAAGTGCAGTCTGGCCCTCTGTGTCGTGTGATGAACTCCCCACTCTCCATCTCCTGCAATGTGAGTGGCTTTAAAGATGCTGATACCAGAAAAGAATTTGAATTCCGTATATGCAGACCTGAGAAGCCATTAACTGAGATAAACATTATCAGCACTAAAAGAGAAGACTTTGCGTATTCTGAGTATTACCGCCGTATGAAGAGCAAGGAAATCACTCTGGAGCACGTGTCATCAAACGCTGTCGTTTTGAGAATAGAAAAACTACAGAAGGATGATGAAGGGGTTTATGAGTGTTCTGTGATCAATCCACTTAGTGTTTATGATGGAAGCTACTCTGCTAAGACTACAGTTAAAGGTAAGATCCATCAATCAATCAATCAGTCACCATTCTTCTCTCTCTCTAACCTCTACTTTTTCAATGTGTCTTTCTATGCATGTGTTGTAAAAATCAAGTAAAAGGTAAATAATGCATTTCTTAACAAAAACTCTCTGTAACTTTAATGATTTGCCTCTTTTTCTAACATGGTGCCATAGTGATTGACAATTCCCTGACCATTTCATCACCCATCCCCACTTCTCTGAGCCTTAATGAAGGTGACACTCTCACTACAACGTGCCAGGTCTCCAGCAACACCATCCAACACACCCATTTGTCTTTTGCCTGGTATCTCCATAAAAATGGTGAGGAGAGTGCTCAGCCTATCATTTCTCTGGACAAGGATTTCACACTCAGGCCCGGGCAGGGGTTTGAAGACCGTTACCAAGCCGGACTCATTGGGTTAGATAAAGTGGGAGAGGTCACGTACAACCTTAAGATGGCTCAACTGGAGCTTTCAGATCAAGGCAGGATCTACTGTGAGGCTCAGGAGTGGATTCAAGATCCTGATCGCTCCTGGTACTCTATTGCACAGAAGAGAGCAGAGGAAGCTACCCTAAATGTCAAAGCCAAAGGTTAGAAGCAGCACATCATTTGCTTGCCTTTGGCTACCATATTTCACATATTTTCTATATGAGTTGTGTGTTTGGTTCGTGAATTTCTTTTCCTCTTCTAAACAGTGGTTGGTGCTTCTTGACAGGATATGTGCATCTTTGTGGTATTTTTTTTTTAAACTCATTCTGCTTTTTTTTTTTTTTTTTTTTTTTTTACCATAAGTAGAAGTGGCACCAGATAGGTCGTCTCTGGTGGTGAGAATCTCAGTACAAGACACGACTCTGCAGGAAGGTCAGGAGCTCAGTGTGACCTGCTCTTTAGATGCAGATAACCTTGTGGAAAGGTTTTTCTCTGTAGCTTGGCAACGGGAAAATGTAGAACTTGCCCGCATCAGCCCTACAGGGATTTTGACTGTGGGCCCACAATACAGTAGCCGTGAGAGAGAAGGAGAACTAAGGGCAGCCCGGATTGGGGATAGAGATTACCATCTTGTCCTGCAGCCTGTCAGAACCCAGGACCAAGGAGAGTATGTCTGCAGAGCATGGCCTCAGGACAGAAGCACAGATGGCTCCTTTACACAGGGAGCAGCCCAGGACTCCAGCTCCCAGCACGTCAACATTTCAGCCACAAGTCAGTCAACACCTCCGCCCACATTGACTGAAACATACACACACAGACAATATTTTTTTTAATTGAATCATTTACACTTATTTCTCTTCTTTATTTTATATAAGAAGTTTTGTAAACTTTTGATTTTAAAATTCAATATATGATTGATATTATTATTATTACTGTTGCTATCTTGAGCACAGTTATGCATTCTTTCTGTAGATTCCTGTGTGTGTGTATCTCGTTACAGAAAGTGGGCTCTCAGTTGAAATGGAACAGAACACTGTTAGTGTTAATGAAGGTAAAAAGCTGCAGATCACCTGCAAAGTGCGTGGGATCAAAAGTTGGCTGTCCATCATCTGGCAACGCAAATCAACATCCACTTCAATGAACATCTTCAGCAATGTCATCAGTCTAAACCAGGAGGGTGTAATGGAGGTAGCAGGGGAGTTTAGAGAGCGCAACATAAAGGCAACGCGTCCAGCAACAGACATCTTTACCCTAGAGCTGGATGAGGTCACACCCTCTGATTCTGGTGTCTACCAGTGTGATGTGTCTGAATGGACTGTTAAAAGCAATAGTGACATTCACAAGACCAACAGCCAATCACAGACTGCCACTGTGACAGTCCGTCTTATGGGTAAGACGTGTCGTTGAGTAGACACATTCTTGTAAACAAAGTACCTCTTTAAAAAATTGTCAGTCGGTTAGTTTGTTCATCTCCATTTTGAACTTAGAAACAGGATGAAGCATAAGATTTAGGTGATGATCTGACCTAGTTACTGCTTTTGAGTGCCACATCAGTTCAAACTTTCCTGTACACAACATGATTAATGACTAGATTTCCATGGCATGGCATGCATATTTCCCACAGGATGATGTGATAACATTAGTTGGTGATCCTAAGCTTTTGCTTGGTATTGCCTCTCATCAGGCCAAAATTTCCATTATATACATTTATCAATACCCAAAATTGTGCAACAAATTGGGTGAGCATTCCTATGGAAGCCCAGAACCCAAAAATATGATATTGAAAAAATAATTAGGAGATTCCTGTGAAATTTTCTGAGCACAGGATGAACCCTATTAATTTTGATCATTCACAAGCTTTCCTCTTGTGTCTCTTTAAGCCAGCTTTTCAAGTTTGAATTTAATATATTTCCTAATTTATTTGGCAGATTGTCATAAAATTTGCTGGTCACATTCTTACTCCCAGGGGGATAAACTCCTTTGTCTTTAATGAGCCCTTAGACCTTCCTCTACCATCACCCTCAGGAGAAAATACACTTTCAACCCCACTGCTGGTAAGGTTGGAATAGCAAAGTCATCAATTGTTCTTCCTGACCAGTGCTGTTGTACTGTGGGGTATAATGGTATTGCAGCCTCTAGGTGCTAGTAATAGGTTTTTAAAATGTTAATGACAATATTTGACCACAGCGAGGGAAAATATGTTGTGTGAAAAATACATCAGTGTCTTATAAAGAAGACAGGTTGAAATGTCACATATTTTATTTTAAACTGTACACTGCAGAATGCAAGAAGTTGAAATTAATGAAAAAAAAATCCTAAAAAATATTAATGCTTTAAGACATAGAATTCATGTACATTTTGTTTACATTTAATTGTTTGCTATATAATTTAGAGCATGAGAGAAGAGACTGACACACTCAATAAAAAGGAGATGTCATCTCTTTTTTTAATGCTCATATGTCATCTCTTTTTTTTTAATGCTCATGACCAAATATTGGATGATTTTATACTCATCTACTCCTCCTTTTTCACCTGCAGCTGTTGACTATATTATATTTATGTCACAGAGTCCTTTGTGAAAGTGAGTCTAATGAGCCGCAACAGTCAAGTGATTGTAGGCGAAAATGTGGCGTTGATGTGCCGTCTCAGAGGGTCAGACCTGCCAATGACAGTGACATGGAGCCTGCAGCGTGAAAGCGCCTCATCTCCAGATAACATCTTGACATTGTACGCTAATGGTGACATCAGTTGGTCTGGAGAGCAGCACCGTTATCAACTTAAAAGAGAGGAGAGGCCGAATGAAGTCTTTCAGACTCTGCTTATTAATGATGTGAGCCACAGGGAGGCAGGACGCTATCAATGTGCGGCATCTGTCTTCCTGGAAAAAAGATATAAGAGGCTGCCTCCATCCAACCTCCTGGCTGTGATGGTGAAGAACCCAGGTATGGGCTGATATTCATAAGACTACTGTACATACTGCTATGCATTCATAACTCTCTGTTTCAAACCATATATGATTTAACTGTCTGTCTCCCTCCTTTAGTGAGCGCAATGTATCTAACCCCCGTCCCGACCATAAGAAGAAACATCAACACTGACATAGACTTAAAATGCACAGTTAACAATCCATTCTCTGACTCCTCTCGCTTTGCTGTCACCTGGTTGGTCCAGCAGCAGAAGCGAAACAAGACTATTATAAACTCTGACCGTGATGCTGTGGTAACATCTGGACCTCAGGTAGAGGTGAGCCACAAGCAGCGAATCACTATGAGGCGCAACAAGGGCCCTAGCTTTGAGCTGACCATTCGGCAGGCACAGGTCGCAGACAGTGGCACTTACACCTGTCAGGTGGTGGAGTGGCTACAAGGTCCTCATGGTGAATGGTACGATTTTCCACCAGTCAACAATAAAACAGTGCTGAACGTCACAGAACCATGTAAGTTATGTCATCACAGAAAGCTATGAACCTCCCAACAACAAAAATTTGAAAAGATTGTTGGGTTCTCCATTGATTATGGTTTCTTCTTTCTGCCCTCTCATTCTCCAGCCAATGACTTGTGTTTAAATAAGGCAAAACTAGAGTTGAGTGCCAGGGAGGGAGATGAGGTGGAGCTTGAGTGTAGCCTCGTGTCAGGTACATCCAACCCTTCCTTTTGCTACACCATCACTTGGTTTTATATGGGATCTGGTCCTTCTGTTACGAAGATTCCCCTGTTGAAACTTGATCATAGAGGTCTACTGAGGTATCCAGACAATCAGGAACTTAAAAGCCTGCAGGCAAGACTTCATCTCTCCAGGCCAGTTCACAACAGTTTCCGCCTTGGAATTCAGAGAGCCCATGAGGGGGATAGTGGGACCTATTATTGCCAAGTGGAGCAATATCAGCTGAATCATCAAGGTGACTGGCAGCAAAAGGCCTCAGATGATTCTGGCCCCATCATGCTGAGAGTAAACCTCACAGGTATGACTACATCATGTACAGGCAAAATCAACAGCTTTAAGCCTGTCCTACTTTCACTTTTATTGTTACAGATTTTGTCAGGATTTCTTTTCTGCCTTCTGAAAAGCCTAATTATGCCCTTTGCTGTTACCTTTCCACATTTCATTCTGGGCTGCCTGTGCCAATAATAATTTGAATTTAGTTCATCAAAGTCCTTGGTTGAATTAAAGTTAAATAAAGGTTTAAAAAAATTTAAATATGTCTTCCATTGTTGCACTTTTTGACAGAGCATAACCTGTCTATTGCAAAAAAAGATGTGGAGCTAAATTTGACCAGACCCCAGGAGTTCACCATCCCTTGTGACATCACTGCACAATCAAGCCATGCGTCTCAGTTCCAGGTCACATGGTTCTGGCAGAAGGAGACAGAAACTAAACAACGCCCAATATTTACAGCCTACCGAAACTCCACCCTACAAGACAGGTTTGAGAAGAGTGATCGGTTAAGATTTAGTCACCCTATCCCCAAGCGCTTCAGCCTTACTCTTATTAAGCCAGTTCCTGAAGATAGTGGCCTATATTTCTGTGAGGTTGAAGAGTGGGTCCCATCCCTGTCCTGGGGCTGGAAGAAGGTGGCAGTGGACAAGTCAGGAAATTTGACTATCAGAATCTATACAGAAGGTAAATACAACATAATGTGATTCATAGTTGTTCTGAAAAGGATATTAGCCAGTTGTTTCAGACATCTGTTTGGGAATTCTGTAAAGCATGGTACATTTTTCACCCACAATACTTTCCTTTTTTTTTTCTTTTTTTTTTTTTTTNTTTTTTTTTTTTTTTTGCAGGGGATGTTGAGGCTGTTGGTCATCTTCCTGTTGGTACTTAAGTTATGCCAGGGACAGGTCTGTGGAAACAAGAAGCAAAGCAAAACACTTTGGGTGGAGCAACATCCTCTGAACCTCACACCAAGTGCAGAAGACTGAACATCATACCAGGGGAACAGCAGAGGAGAGGAAATGAGATGAGAGGGGAGGAGAAATGCAGCCATCATATTTCTGAAAGTAATATGTTTTATATTGATATACAGTAATCATCATTTATCATTCATATATTTACATGTACATATTTGTAATACTTAAATGGTAGTCCATCAATAGTTAAATGGTAGTCCATCCATCTATAACAAAGTTCAGTTATAATAATGGTACTGTCATGCAATTGGGAATAATGAACTTCATTAAACCAATGAAATTAAACAGATGCTTTTCATTTTACAGCCGAAACATCTTTGCATAATCACCAGCCTCTTACTGCCTGAAATGGACAGTTAATCTCGACAGCAGCTCAATTTACACACATAAAGCGACACACTCTGACTGGTAGACCTACTTCTACGCAAGATACCAGTTGGTTTGACAGTATATCACTGAGAGGGGGAAAAAAAAAAAATCAAACTACCATGTCTAGAAGAGAAGTATGTTTCCCTCATCTTAGTGTGGTGCATGTATGGCTGAAGCAGGAAATGCTGTGCGGTTCTGCACAGAGCACAGGATGACTGCGGTCTGCAAATCTGTTGAGATGTCTAACATGCAGTGGAAATAGAAATCTGCAAACACAAGCTTTTTTTTTTTTTTTTTTTTTTACTGTCATGCTTGTCTAGCCAAAGATTGTCCATATTTACATGTTGATTTGGAAGGACAGGCTGATTGTTGAAGCACAGTTTCACTTATACGTAATACATGGTAGTTATATGTATTAGCGTTTCTGAGATATGTGTTACTGCATCTGATTGTATGTGTTTGCATATGAATGCTTGCAATATAAATTGATTTTTGTCATAATGCAGCAGCTGTGTTTTAACAGATGTCTCTGCTCAACAAAATTGGATTATGGAAGGTAAACAATTTTCAATTAACAGACAATAGAGTAGAATAACTCTCTCTCTCTCTCTCTCTCTCNCCCCCCCCCTTACATCAATGTTTAACACTCCATCTGTGTAAGAGACTAGAATAGAATCCATTTCTTCCTCTCACTTTTGAGGAAACAGGCTTAGACATCAGACTACCACCTTTCTTGGCTCTTGTCAGCTGAGTGTACCAGTTCCATACAATTCACTGCCAACAGAATGAAGTACAATAAATAATGTTAAGGCAGCGTGCCGTCCTTTAGCCCCACAGAGAGACATGGTGCTGTCTTTGGTCTTGAATTATACCAGCCCTTCACAGCCTGGTGGTCTGGCTTCCTCAGAAGAGTCTCCTTTCTTACAGCCTTCCTCTTAACTTTACTGTAATTCAGTCCCCTCATGTTTCCATGGCAATGGCTGGCAGAGCAAACAAAGAAACATTGAATTTGGGAGGCAAATCAATGTTTGTGTCAATGCAGCAAATATTGCATATAACAGGGAGATGATGGCATGTACAATGGCAGCCATGCTCAAACTTCCTAATCATGCATTTGTCCATTTAATTTTGATAGCATATAAACATTCAAATCATAAATGTTTATCTTTTAACTAACATGTTCTTTATAAGTTTTAGGGACTGTTCAATATAGTAGATGCAGTAAAAGTGGGAAAAAGTTTACATAATCCTCCCTTTTTCAAATACCACCATACCATCCAAATACCATTAACACGTTACAAGATATTCGGTTTCCAGTTGGCCTGCATGTATCTGGATGCTTTGAGCTGGTTATCTCCATTGCTTTGATCTAATTCCAGATCTGACTTGGCCTCTGCTTATGGTCTGTTCTTCACATGACATGGATTCACTGGAGTGGTGTATGAAAACTATGGATCTGTTGTTCTATAAAATGTAACAGCTACAGGCACCATGGTTATGAATACACACACAATGTGCAGTAATATCACAGCAATAAACATGACAAAAGTTAAAGCGGCAGCTTCCTGTTTTCTGGAGACTGAAGCTGAGTTAACCTTTCATATTGTTGTTGAGTCATTATGTCATGCCCTTTCATGCAGTCATTTTAAGGAAGAGCCCGTATAGATCAAATCTGTCTCTCTCTCTCTTTCTCTCTCTCTCTCTGTGTGTGTGTGTGTGTGTGTGTGTGTGTGTGTGTGTGTGTGTGTGTATGTGCATGTGTGAGAGACAAAATCAGAGAGAGGAAAAGGTAGAACAGATAGAATCCATTTCAAAAAGGCTTCGCCACCATACATAAATTCAAAACATTAATAATAATAGGAAAAAAAGTTGCATGGTTGATCCCCAGTACACCTTGCTGAATGCTGGAATATTTCCTGGCAGTGGTGGTGATATTTGACATGTCTGAATGAATTGTGTGTGCCACTTTTGAACTTGAAAGCTTTCTGTGGAACACTTTTGCCTCATCTCACCTTATCTCACAGTCTCTTTGCTTATGTTCTCAGCTACTCTTGGATCTCTTAAGGCTCATGTTGCTTTGATATTTCCTTTTCTCACAGGAAGAGTCTCAGGCCTGACAGAACTGCCTTAGGTTCTTCGGCTGAAAGGCTACATGGCTTCTCTCTCTCTCTCTCTCTCTCTCTCTCTCTCTCCCTCCCTCCTTCCCTCCCTCCTCATTTGTCAGATCATCATCTGTCAGCTGTAGAGGGAGCTATTGTTACCTATAAAAACAGGCTATAGTCTTAAATCAGCAGCTGACTCGGTCCTGTAAAACAGCACTATAACCTCAATTCCATTCTATGCGTTCACTAGCTGATATGAGAGATGACGATAGAGCTATTAGGTTTTTTTTTTTTTTTCTAGGGAAAGATGGAGTTGAAATGTTGGCTGTGAGCTCTCTTAGGGGATGTGAATGTGTAAAAGTGACATCTTACTACCCCTTGTCATATACAGTAGCACACAAAGAAACAGAATTATCCTTAGGTACCCAATTCCACCTCTACACACATATACACACCCTCACAAACAAATACCGCACAGTGTACACCTCTCTAAAGCTGGCTGTCTTCTCTTGTTGATGCCCGATAGTTATCCCTAGAGAAAGTGCTGGCTGGTGGAAGGAGCTGGAGAGTCCAAAATAAAAACAGCTTAAATGGTGCAATATGAAGTAATAGCCTGTTCTGCTCCCTGTCAAGGGGGCGCTCAACAAACCTCAGAGCCCCCAGTTTTTATTCTACCATTGTGTTTTCAAGTGCTGAAATTGCACAGATGAACACATGTACCTGGAGGATGTATGCATTTGTCTTTCACATTTGTGTGATTTTCAGCTGTTTGTGCTGTTGATGCTAATTAATTATGTTTGCAGTATGCAGTGATAGATTCTATGTCTGACAGATACTATATAATATACAGTATGCTGATGAAAATTGCAATTAATTTGGTTTCATGAAGCATGTATTGATATGTCAGCATTAAACGAGTCTTACTTTGTTTAAAGATAATATTACTCGGAGTCTTAATAGAGCCTATTTTTTCCTTTATCAGTCCATTTCTTTTATCCTCTATAAAATGTATTTATCAAAACAGCTAATACCTTTCAATCCCAATGACAACCCATAGATTCTTCATTTTGATAATAAATATATTAAATGCTATATAAATATAGCATTTCAGGGCTGACAGGAAGATAAACATTTATCAATGCACATGGTGTATATGTATGAGCAAAATGTTAAGTGAGCATTTCTGTAAAAGCCCAGAACTGATGTTTGATGAAGGTTCTTTGTCATTCAGGTCATTGGATATCTAGCAGCAGTAGTTCAGTAGTAGTTCACAAAGGTAACTAGACTTAAGAGTCATTCACACCTTTGGTCAGATGACTCCCTGGGTCACATCATGTGAGACTCATTGGCATGGAGTGACTTCATGTTTCTATAAAGACCCTACTGACTCTAACATGACTGCCATAGGACTCTAACAATCCTTACATTATGTGACGCAAAGAGTCACCTGGTCCAAGGTGTGAAGGACTCCCTGAGGATAAATGCTAGTTTACCCACCGCTGACTTACAATTGAAAAATCTACTTGGATGAGCATGAAACAACTTCAAGACTAAACTGCAAGTCCAGTTGTCTTGAACTACTATTGTTTGATACCCAGAGCTGATGTTGAATGATGTCTTCACCTGTCACTGTGCACAGCAGTGGATATCAGGCTGTGCCATCATGAATCTGCTGTATTGAATGATCGGTAACACCATTTCCTGCCTGCCCTCACCTATTTTTGATCTTTTAAACCTGCACACTATTTCTCAAGCAGCGAGCAGACGTGACTGACAAACAGAAATACATTTACACTGTATCTTCCGAACCCTACTGGCTTGATTGGCAGTTCACCTGAATGCCAAGACCCACTCAGTTGCTCATCATTTATATAACTATTGAGGACTATAGATAGTCTCTCTCTCTCTCTCTCTCTCTCTCTCTCTCAAAATTACAGATCTCTGTTGATGNTCTCTCTCTCTCTCTCTCTCTCTCTCTCTCTCTCTCTCTCTCTCTCTCTCTCTCTCTCAAAATTACAGATCTCTGTTGATGCTTGTTTGTGGGATTGCAGAGGCCTTTCCAAAGGTTCATCAGTGAACCTGCTGCCTTCCTATGGTGCCAATTTTGAAGCTATTCACAATTGCTATGGTAACTGGTAATTATTCATAACAGAATCATTCAGAATGCCTCTTTAATAAATCATTAGAAATTCCTATCAAACAAATAGTAATGACAACAACATGCTAAGTGGATGAATAACTGATGCAATGACATACATGACATACACTGCTACCAGACAGGAAGAACAGATGACACACTGTGAATAACAACCTGAAACATGCATCACCAAGAAGACGGAAGTCAGATGAAGGTTGAGATGTCAGGTACAGCAGGACTTTTTTATTTGGCACTGCCGTGATTTCTGACTGAAGATGTCAGCATGAGCTTTCCTGGGTGAGAAAATGGGAAAATAACAGTTTTGCTGGTTCAAAACTGTTTGGTTACAGTTTGGTGTTATCTGATCTTGATAGTGACAGAGCTGCTGGTGAAAAGAGGTCTTTAAGCTAAAGGATGAGCGCAGAGTAAAATGTCAGCTGCTTCCAAAATATTTACCCACTATCTCAGAGAACAAATATAGCACTGCAGCTATTTGGAAACTTTATCAGCTGAGGCCACTGGAAACTCTATCAGTGGAGGCCATGCAAGCTGATAATCAGCCCATATATCAGCTAACAACCCTTAAGGCTTTCCTCGCTTCCTGCTGCCATCGGGGTTGACCCTGCTAAATTCCTAATTTTTTCCTGAGAGATAAAGATAGTTGAAATGTCATGGTCAATGTAACATTACGCACTTTTACATCTGTGTTTGTGAGGAGGCATGGACAAGAGCAAGAGATTGTTGTAATACTGATGTTCTTATCTGAAATTAATAGGAAAATCTCACCCAAGACCATCCAGTGTATTACTTTGCATCTTCCTGCACAACTTATTAACTTATTAACAGTATGTCTGTATGACATACTGTTTTACTCCCGCTCATAATCAGCCTTTGTCGCTATTTTTTTCCACTATTTTTTTTACTTATATATTTCTATCTCTGTTCTCCCTAACGATATATTGTGTGTTATAGGCATATGCAACTCTCTTGTTTTTGAGAAGTAATGCCTAGGATGAGCGCAGAGATGTAACAGTGCATAATGCCACACTGACCATGACATCTTCTTTTATATGCACCTCTCATCACTGAGAAAATCTCTTGTGCACATTTAAAAGATGCATTCTTTATTTTTTTACATGTGGCCTTCATGGTAACATCCTCAGTAAAAAAATATTCTTAATAAATTTTACAAGGGGAACTCCACTGATTTTACATATTAAAGGAACATGCTAATGATTGTGCATGTTTGAACCCAATACTGTACAATCAAATACATATTATGTTACTGACAACTATTTACACCCAAAAGATACTACTTTAGCAGGAAATTTTAGAATTTTTTTTCCTACCTTCCGGACTGCTATTGGTTTCACTTCATTCCAGTACGCTATCAAAATCAACTTATAGAGACTTGAAATATGCTTGAGATACGTAATCCATCACAGTGAACAAGATGTATGTTAGGTTCTTTTTTTTTTTTTTTTTTTTTGTCAAAGTAACTTTATGCAACATGGAGCTGCACTTGAGACAATGTATGTCTCTGCCAGGGAATATAGTCCCAGAACAAGTCGGGTTTTACAGAGAAATTAAAATGAGAGTCACTTCTACAATCCTGCATAAGTGTTAGAAGGGCAAAACATTGACTTTTAAGGTGGATGTATCACCAGAACATTTTATTTTGAAAGATTATATGGATATGAAAAAATAACAGGAAAACTAAAACATGCAGTTTTATGTTTTGGAAATTGGTTGTGAGTAATGTAACATGTAACATGTATGTATATATTGGGCTCAAATATGTATGATTGCCAGTATGGTCCTTTAAATTCTGTTTATTGGTCATATGGTGTACAATTTAGCATCTGAAAACATCTTTAGGGTTTTGTGGGTTTTGTGACTGTTGAGTAGGGAAGTTAGGGAAACTGACCTTATGATCACTAGCGCCCTCTACAGCCACAAAAGACTTCTGTTTTCACATATTGAATAGTGTTCTCTATGAGTCCCTTTGAAGAAAGAATGTCTAAGCTAAAACCACCTCAAATTAGATAGATCCCTCAGACAAACAAAGCCAATCTGACAATGTTTGTTGTTTTATGTATTTAAGTTCTTCACATTTGACTAGCTGTGCAAAACCATCTGAATTTCTCCATCACTACTGGAGACAGAATGGGACAGTGGATTGACAACATAGTAGAGGTTTTGGTTGTCACACGGGTAAAGGTAGACATCTGAGGCTTCATCTGCTGCCTGGGCCATCCACACATACAGCCTTAGTGCCAGTTTTGAAGCAGCCTGTGAAAGAAGCTACGAGAGTGAGCTGATGTCTTCATTAGCATAGCTTAGACACTGTCATTCCTCCTTCCTTGTCACCAGCAACGAAGCTCTGCTGTGCCCATCAGCTCCCATCAGCCACTCTCTGCGTGTGAGGCACTCCCTCAACTGCTGTCGCACTACTCATGTTGCTAATTAGCTGACAAACACTCAATAGGCCTACAGGCCTCATGTGTGTGTGCATCTATACACTAGCATGCATTACTGTACTTGTGAAAGCATTATACCCTAACCATAGCCACAATAGCGACAAGCCGAAATCCATCCATTCACCCAGTCATTATTGTCTGCTTATCTGGGTCTGGGTCTCAGTGGCAGCAGACTAAGCAGTCCGGCCCACACTTCCCTGTCTCCAGCCAGGCCCTCCAACTCCTCCTGGGGGACTCCGAGGCATTCCCAAGTCAGCCGGGAGATATAATCCCTCCAGCGTGTCCTGGGTCTTCCCTGAGGCCTCTTCCCAGTTGGATGTGCCTGGAAGACCTCCCTAAGGAGACGACCAGGGGGCATCCTAGATGCCTGAATCCCCTCAACTGACTCCTTTTGATGCGGAGGAGCAGCGGTTCTACTCCGAGTCCCTCCCAGATTTCCAAGTGAGAAGTTCGGATGCCTAAACCTTTACAACCCATATCCTAAAATTAACCCAGCCCTAACCTAGTCCTAAACCCCTTGTGTTAACCCTAAATTATGAGGCTAACTTTGTGGGGTGTGTAAACTTGTAAACTGATTTTTTTTTTTTTTTTTTTTTGCAGAGGTAGGAGCAAATCCTTGTTTTTCAAGTCATAAGTAAATCTTTGGTCTTGGCACTCGAGTCATAAATCAAGTCACAAGCCAAGACAGACAAGTCACAAGACAAGTCACAATTTAAGATTAACAATTTACAAATCCTAATCTTTGAGATTCTAGTCCTAAAGAAGTCATAATTCACTCTATACCAAATTTAATACCTGGGTAATAATTAGTGTAGTCAATTTACACATTTAAATTTTTTTTATTTGTGTATTTTCACAAGAATAAAAAGGTGGCAGAGAAAAAAACCCTAAAAGAACAGCATAAAACAAATGCTAAATGAAAACAGCATTAAACACACACACACACACACACACACACATTTGCAGGAGAGGCCAAAAACCATAAAGGTTTATTGAGTGGCCTTACCAAAGATAGAAACATGACTCAGAAATGAACGACTACATATTAAATAAATTCAACATTACCAAACACCAAATAAGCCACAGGAAATAAACAGGAGTAGAGGACTAAGATAACTAAAAAAAAAATCAAGAAACTGTACAGAGATAAAAATCTGTCGACAAATGGCTGAATTAGTCCAAAAAGAAGTCTTTTATCTACTTTTTAAATGTATTAAGATTAGTACATTTGGATGATATTTAAGTCTATATTTATTAATTTCTTGTTAAACTTTAGACTTAAAGTGAAGGAAAATAAAAATAAATACTATTATAAAATATTTAGGTTTCACTGCAATTTCGTATGAAATGATATAGATTATTTTCATTCTAAGGGGACCCTTCTGTTTCACTTCTGTTGGGATTTGTCTTGAGATTTTGCTTGCATTTATTATTTTTTTAAATCTTTTTTTTTTTTTTTTTTTTTTACAAGCAGTACAAGATGGCAGAGAGATTGTGATTTATATGTTCCAAGTTCATATAGACGAAAGTGTAAATGTGTAAAGTGCTGCACATTAACATTCCAGCTGAAAAGGAAGATGTGAAAAAGAGGATATTCAAATAATCCCCTGGTTACCATAGTAACCAGCTCCTTGAGCATATTAAAGTATAAAAAGAAGAAAATATTTTTATTACGTCAACGTACCAGTTATAACTGACATTTATCTGTGCTATATCTAATTCATTATCCTGGTTAGAGCATTTTTCTGTGACACCTGTATCAGTTCCATCATGGCTCGCTGGTCAAAGAAGGTAAGTACATGGAGAAATATGGAAGTAGAAGACTTTAAGGCTATATCTTTCTCTTTCTCTTCTTGCTGCTTCTGTGTTTCTGAGCAGCTGGTTGATGTGACAGTGAGACAGGCAGACCTGTCACACATCATCAGGGTCTTATAGTGTGCCGCAGTTGGCACTGAGGGAAGAGAGTAGGTCTGGTCTGCATCTAGGTATATCATTTTTTCATTTTTTTTTTCCCCAAGTCCAAACCACAGCGAGAGTCAGAGTCAAAATAGAAGTAATGCAATGCCATCTGACAATTTTATGCAATTGTCTCTCCTATTCACATCTATTAATCTCAGGGTAATTACACAGATGTAGGCATTGCACACACCGGTCTTTTAACTTTATTTATGGTCTGAAACAGTGTATTAGGAAATTAACTGCCAAGCACTGGCATAATATCCCTGTTTGGTCTGTTTTACAACATCTAATTGCATAAGCTGATACAGTGTGACTTCTGCAATACTGCAATATTTGTACATAAATCAGTCTTTTTGTCTCTCTCTTGCTGTGTAGTTAAAGGATAAAGCCACACTGAATTTCACATAGCAGAAAACAAACTGCTGCTGCATTGCAACTCTGTGCAGAGATGTGGAATCCTTTTTCCGTGTGACAGCTAGAAAACAGTATTTGTCACATCACTGATTGGAATGTGTCCAAAAGTGCTTTAAAGTTCTTTGAGTCTGGAAACTCTTTAGCTCTGTTATGTACTTGTATTGGTACAAACTTTACCTTTCTGACTTGTCTTGTTGCACTATTGGATATGCTGTACTGACAAATATATTACAGTTTTCTCCACTACAAGAGTAAGGAATGTAGAATACAGTGAAAAAGTTATGCCAGACATTAAGGTATTTACATTTTTATTTCATGTCTGCTTTTATAAGCAAATCATTACTTAATGTTTGATTTGTTTGGTTGGTTATTTGTAGGATTACAAAAAAAAAAAAAAAAAAAAAAAAAAAGGAACCAATTTTGATGAAAACTAATGGAAGAGCGGGGCTTGGCCCAGGGAAGAATATATTAAATTTTGGTACCAATGATCCAGGAGCTGATCCAAGAAGTTTTAAAATTATTTTAACACTGCAAGAGAGGGAATTTGGGATATTTTTGTCAATTTCTTCAAACGTAATTCACCAATCTCAATTTAAACAGACAAATTTATCACACAATAAACTATTCAATGGTCCACTTGGGTCTGGAACCAGATTTAGTTTTAGTTACTGAGATAGAGAACATAAAAATATTATTCTTTCTTTTTATTGTATTGTCTATGGGTTGTTTAGCTTTGGCAGAGGTATGTGTTCTCATCACTTTGTGATTAATATTACTCCTATCCTACAACATACTTATTCTCTACACATGCAAGACTAAAGGAATGATAAAAATGGTGAGAAGGTTATGCCAGACACTAAGGTATTTGCATCATTTCTTATGTTTTCACGTCACACATAATTTCTCAAGGATTTATAACTTGTTTACAGCAGCGATAGCCAAATCTGCTAACATGAAAGGCTACCCCCTGGGAATCCACATGGAGGAGACAAGCTTGTAGCCTGCTGGCATGTTTTTCACACAAAACCCTGTTTTCCTCATGTGAATCGTGAATACATGTGGCCGAAATGAATTTTCTTCGAAGGGTGGCTGAGTTCACCCTTAAGGATAGGGTGAGGAGCACAGACATCCGGGAAAGGCTCAAAGCAGAATGCATTAAAAATTAGCCAGTTAAGATGGTCCGGGCATCTGATAAGGATGCCTCCTGGATGCCCCACTTTGGAGGTTTTCTGGGCAACTGGGAGGAGATTCCAGGGACCATGCTGAAGAGATTACATTTCACATAAATTGGCCTGTTAACACCTCGGAATCCCCCAGGAGGAGCATGTATATGCATGGAGAATGTGTCTGGAGAGAGGGATATCTGGGCTTCCCTGTTTGACCTGCTGCCACCGTGACCCAGTTCCAGATAAGCAGAAGAAAATAGATGGAAGTTCATGTGTTTGCAGTATTTACTGCTGATACTGTCCTTTCAATACAGCAATACAGCAGATATATTACAGAGGAAAGTTATAACATTAGTGTCAGTACCAGCATTGAGCTCTTTAAAACTACTGAGAGTGATCAAAAATGAGCTGGGGAGAGCTCATAGATAGAGGCGTAAGAGAACTTTTTCATCATGAGCATCTTTCTGCCACAGCAGGCCCATTAGGCGTCATGATGCAGTGTGCAGTAATTGGTATTTCTGTTGGTAAGCAGCTGCTTTGTCCCTGAGAGACGAGACTGAGTCTCACGCTGTGCAGGAGAACGTCTGATATTGCTGCTGCAAAGAACACGTCAAGACTGAACCTGTACAGTGAGCATCATATCCCTCTGATAAACACCTCTGAGGATCAATAAATTCCAAAACTTTAAGGATAGGGATTTTGTTGTCATCCCACACACAGATGCTCCTCTTAACCATTCTGTATAAGATGAGTATGAGAACAATCCCTTCCTTCCCCAAAGGATAACGGCCATTGCATATCCTGAGCATACTGAGCAGGATGGCTCTAACACTGCTAAAGCATATTAATACAAGTTCATAAATTAACATTTTTGAAATGCTTTGTGTCATCAAAATTGTGCAAATGGCAAGAGGGTGGTTGCCCCTTTGATGTGGTAATAAGCTGTTTGATTTCTGTGTGTCGAGCATGTTTTAATGGTAAGAGGCATTCCCAACAGCTACTTCAAAATCAATTTAAAACATTTTGCTTACAGCTCTGCCTGGTTCAAACATACAGGAACTAATTCCCTTTCCCTTTCAGTCTCTCTCTCTCTCTCTCTCTCTCTCTCTCTCTCTCTCTCTCTCNAAAAAAAAAAAAAAAAGCTGTCCTGAGGGTGCGAGCGTTAGTCCTTGAGTCACATAATGACTGTATTATTGTCACTTGATGTGTGCTGCTCATTGTACCCCTAAAGCATGTAGGCAAGGGTCACATAATGTGATAACAACATAATGTAATATGTGCGTTGCAAGGTTGGAGGTCTGGCTTTTCTGAATAAAATGTGTAGACACATTTGTGAGTGACTGTGTAGGTATTTCTACATTTGTTACAGTGGGAGTGGGGTACGTATGTCTCATTTTATTGCCACAGGCCTTGAAGACAAATCTAACTATGAAATGTTACATATTTCTATAAATAACCCTTTATGTTCCCAGATGTCCATCTCATGCAATCCAAGGGATGGATCAAGGCCCCAGTATACCTCAAAAGACGTAAGAAGAAATGATGAATGAATAGTCTGGTGAACACGTCTTAGCAGATACTAGTCCCTAAGAACTGGAGCTCTCTTCATGGTGCTCCATGTCAATAGCAAGTTTCCTGTTACCAGAGGCAGCGTTGAAAGAGGCTTACACAGAGGAGTTGGCAGTGGCTATAGTTTATTTAGCAATATAAATAAGGCAAAGAAGATGGAGAAGGAGATGGTATATTGGTCTTCTAAGTCAGAGCAGGAAGGAAGATGGAGAAGTTTCTGTTTATTTGACAAATGCAGAGTTTAGACATGTTGCTCCAAAAGCAGAGGAAGTAGTGAATAAACCAAAACAAAAGTCGACTCTGCCCCGGCCCCTCACCAGTGTTGCAACTAACTACTTGATATTTAGACCAATTACAGCCAGAAGGAGGTATTGAAAGTAGACAACAGTTTGCTTGGGGCCCTGTACACACACACACACACACACACACACACACACAAATACGAAGGGCATAAATTACCTCATCGAGCACTGACAGAAGATTTTGTTGGTCTGAAAGTTGTATATGGAGTCTTTACTGTATCATTTGAACTCACTAAATTAAGTTCAAAAGAATAAAAACACATTTGGCAGAGGAAAACTGATTTTCCTTTTTAATTTCTTAGTCAGAATGTACTTAATGTACTCAATGACATGACACTGTTCTGAAGTTGTAATTACTTTATGCACTGTATAAAGTGTATTTATGCCAAAAATGGAATTAAAAATCAATGCAGACAGCAGGAATAGTATAAAATGTCAAGTAAATATCAAAACATGTTATTATTCAGTGCAGGTTGAGATGTACATGTAAGCATTGGATTGCACAAGTGCAGAAGTACAAAGGGCTCTGAAATGTTTCTTCAAATTGAGGTGTGTCAAAGTGTGTTTGGGCAAGATCAGAGATATTTCATCGTATCCATGTGCCTGTATGAGTGTGTGTACGTGTATATACAGTATGCACGTCTTCAGCTTAATCCACATACTGAGTGATTTTTTTTTTGACATTCAGATGTGTTTTCATTTTCTGTCACTTTTCAGAACAGCACTTTATTAGAAAGTCAGTCACTGCAGGAAAGACAAGCTGCTGCAAGTCTGTTTATCAGTGCTGTAAAACATGACTATGAAATATCGATGTGATTCATGAATGCAGAAAAGAAAGAAGAAGAGGAGGTGGAATGTTAGGGAAAGAGTTTGCATGAGATGGAGTTTGCATGAGAGGCAATGTTTTTCATAGGAAGTGTGCATGTGTGTGTGTGTGTGTGTGTGTGTGTGTGTGTGTGTGTGTGTGTGTGTGTGCGTGCGTGCGCAAATTAATTTGCAAGGGTGTTTGTTTAAGAGAATGAAGTGCATGACTCAGCCCAAGGTAGGCAGGCTGCTCATGTTTCTTCTGGTTGGCAGGCAGCAGAGATAAAATCAGACTGACCTGTTCATTTCAGAAGCCTTGGGCTCTACCTCTGCCAAACAACACACACACACACACACACACACGGCTTTGAATCTTTATCTCCAAACTATCCACTCCATCTTATTGGGTTGATTAAGTGCCAGTACACAGATTGCTGCGATTACCATGAAAATTCCTGCTCAAAATCAGGGATGTGTGTCTGCCTTGGATAGCCTCAATGTCACTGCTGTTTTACAGATAGAAGGAAAGCTAGATAGCACAAGCACCAAATTTGCTTTCCTGTGACATATTATGACTCACACACTGGTGTCCTGTGGCATTCCCATCTCTGGTTTCACTTTCAGAGATGATGTCATATAATTCACTCTGAGCTTCTGTTGTAGACAGAAGCAAGTTCACACCTTTACATTTTGTCATTTGTTCTGAGAATCGACAGGTTAGAATGTGGATACTGCATTGTGGTCATTGTACAACTCAAGAATTCAATTCCTAAACTTTACCTTTATACATTATAAATCCTTCTGTAGTGGTTCTAACTAAGTACAATCTCTCAGCAAATGAAAATGGCACAGCAAGAAGCCACAAACACCAAGAAAAATCACAGAAAAGCTGAATGAGTGTACCATATGCTGAACTGAAATGAGCTCAAAAAGTTAAGACCAATGTAGAACCTACATAGTGCATAGCGCAGTGCGGGACAAATTGGGTTGTTTTCAACAGAGAATAAAATGAATAATTAAAACAATAATTCATAATGATTTTATTTGTGAACAATTTGCCACAATAACAGAGTTTCTATCAATTGTTTTCATTCTTTGAAAAATTTTCAGATTTTGAGTTTTGGCATCTGATAGTGCAGTGCTTGTTCAAAATGTGCCTGTTCGGAATGTACCAGACTTAATAGTGTGCGGCGCAGCCTGCCCTAAGTGCACATGGAGCAGAGCATATGCTGCTGTGCCTGGAGCACATCCTGCTGCCGGAGCGTTCGAAACGGGCCGGACTTTGTGGTGTGTGCCGCAGCCTGCCATAATTTTGTTCTGCACGTCCTTGTGAGGTAGCTGTGTTTGCAGTGGCCGTTGAAAATGAGCCTGCCATAAGTGCACATGGAGCAGAGCATATGCTGCCGTGCCCAGAGCGTGTCTTGTCACATGGACTACTTTTTACCAGCACAGCTCAATTCGAGAACCTCTCATCCAAACAACTTCGCTTGTGACACCACATGTCCTTGGGTCCTGAGCAATAAACCTGCTGAATTTCAACTTCATATAGTGCCAAGTTCTTGAGATTGGTCCACAGACAGATAGACAGATTTCTGGCCTTATAGACAGATACTGTACATTATAAGTTTTGTCACCTTATGCAAACTGTACAATGTTTCGTTGCCAGCTTGTTCATGAGTATAAAGGTGAAGGTAAAGCATATGTGTGTGTATTAGCCCTGAGATGAACTGGAGATACCTTCAGGGTGTTTCCCTGCTTTGTTCCCCAGTGAATGCTAGGATAGGATCCAGCCCCAAGCACCCTCCCTATATAAGAGCTATAACTTGGTTTAGATGACACTGGTGAACATCAAAGCTACTGATGTAGAACATTGAAGTGTATTGCATACACAACATGAATTTATATAGTTTCATATGCATCCCTCTTTTGTTGCCAGCTCTGATAATGCTGTGATTCAGTGATCCGATGATGTGTTCAACTTGCTGCCAAAATGCCTTTATTTACCACATCCTCCCACTTAGTATCCAGTCATGAGTCTCGTACTAAATCATTCTCACATACGATGAGAATGATCTAGTATCTTCTGCATGTACAAAGCAGAAGTGCAACCAAAAGAAGTAAATGATGGTTTTTGCAGGCTGGAGTGGAGAGATGGCATCTGCTTTGTTGTTACCCAACAGCAGAAAGGACAAGCCTGTACCTGCGAGTGCTGATGATGAAATGTGTGTGTTGTGTAATGGGGTNCAGCAGAAAGGACAAGCCTGTACCTGCGAGTGCTGATGATGAAATGTGTGTGTTGTGTAATGGGGTTGGTGTTTTCAGGCATAAAATCCGGCACTCTTTGTTTCAGTATAAACTCACCTTGATACTCTTGTCGTCATCAGCTATTCTCTGGGAGTACAGTTTGTGCGTGTGTAGAGAGAGAGTTGCCTGTGTGTCACTTTGCTCAGGACACTACAAATGAATAATGTATAACCTACAGCTGTGTTCGTACACTGGGCAACACATAATCAAGCTAAGAAAGAAAGACAGACGGAACTGATACATTGACCTTTCTAGAATTATTTTTAATGAAGTTGTCACAAAATTAGTTCTGCTGTTGAACGTCAAGGAAAGACTAAATACACACCTTTCCTTCTTCATGACACAGTGTCAGCGAAGGAGGATTTTATACCTGCTGGTGCCAAGAACTGTCAACACCGTTTGTGTGACTTGCTGAATTGCTGATGTGTGTGTTTGAATGCCTGGTGTAACACAGTGTAATATACCCACAATATCCAGGCCAGGTGAAATTTCCAATGCATCTGTTACACATTTAAGCATTTGTTCATTTGATTTGAAATTTGTTCTTTGCACAGAATGGACAAGAGCCAGCTAATCCAAACCATGTTTCTTTAGAATAAGTCATGATATGATCATATTTTAGGGATTCAAACGTAAGTGTATTGTGGTTGAGTTGTTAAAGACGGGGGAGTAAATCAGGACTTGAACCTGGTACTTCCACCTGACAGGATGGATGTGTTGCCATGATACACTACAGGAGTTTGAGATTCTCTTCTTTAAGGCTCCTACACACTGCAATACCACAGACATCTTATAAGTTCATTGCAAGCCACATTATGCGATGTGAGTCTAATTAACTTGGGTATGACACTTAGTTTTATGCATGTAGACTGTACGCTGATAAGCTACGATGCAAGTCGAAAGAAAATATGGCATCCCTGCGCCTCATCCATCTGCACTGCTGTTGTGGAAGAAGCTATCTTTGTCTTCTGTGTATCAAAAAAAAAAATTCCAAAGAAGAGGAGGAGGAGGAGGAGGACAGTGTGGACCAGTTCACCTGAAAGCTGTGATTTCTCCACCATTTCTCTCTGTGCTGCGTCCGTCTACGAGCAGACACAGTGACGGGAGCGGTAACAGCTGGAGGAGATGTATTATAAATACGCTTTTGCTGCCACAACTCTTCTTTGTCACAAATTCCGTTTCACACATTTTGCCTCCATCTCTTCAGTTTGGGTTGTTGTTGTTTTTCCCCCAAACTTTATTCATGATGGCGCTAACAGTGTCACTTTGACCAGTGCCTCATTTCAAGCTGCATTCCTATTGGTTGGTTAGTAGACAAGTTGTAGCAGCATCCTAAATTTCTGACACTGTCAGACTTTTGTCACAGGCTATCTTTGGTCACAAGACCGTTACTCTTTGAACCTCTCACGGTGCGATGTAGGACCACCATTTTGGAGCCACGACCAAAGATGTCACTACAATTCTTTTATGTTGGTCATCTTTCATCTAGGACAGCCCAAAATCACAGAGTTCCTGCTTTACAGGATCCTGCAGGGAACAAGAAATGAAAGAAGTGAATATGTAATGCAGACTTTCAGGCCAAAGAGAGTTAAGTGATCTAAGCTAATGCTAAAGCTAGAATTTGACATTGAAGATACTCTGCAAGTTATTGTTTTAGGATGAATTTCCTCCACTATTTGGCNAGAATTTGACATTGAAGATACTCTGCAAGTTATTGTTTTAGGATGAATTTCCTCCACTATTTGGCAAATTAAGAAAAATCAGTTTAAGATAACAAGCAAGTTCTGGATGATACTTAAAATACCCAGTTTTCAATTTGAGACAATACATTTAAAGCAAGTTAACTGCAAGGCTAGAAAAATTGCTTGTCTATTACCTTGAAAAAAATCACCAATATAAGTTTCAATTTCAGTACATGAGCTACCAAGTTTAGCTCAATGCTCACATAAGCAAAATCAGTGTTTCTGTATGTTTGTCACTGAGTGGGTTTGGCCCACTTAGTGTCACCAGAGCCCTGTTTGCCAGCACATTTCCAGATGAATCCAAACAGGCTTTCATGGCAACTTTAGCAGCAGCAATGCTACGTCATAGACCACCCTGTCTGTCAACCCTGTACCGTGTTTCCACCTCCCACGACGAGGGGCTGAATTTTGGAAGGTATTGATTTGGAAAGTTAACATTACCTGCCAAATTCTTTTAGTTTTTCTTAAATGCAATAAAGGTTAAATGCCAATTTTAGATATTTCAAGGATCATAATACTAACATTAACTGCTAATTTTCATTTCAGTTAAACTTACAAAATTGTCAGCAACAATTTACAATTTTCATCATTTCAATTTGCTGCCAGTTCATTTTAATACTAAAAAAATTATAACATTAGCTTCCAACTGTGGCCATTTCAAGCTGAAAAAAAAATCCACACTTCAGCTTCTATTAATTAGAAAAATGATCATATGTTAGTATCATTAGCTGCTAATTTGGCCATTGAAGACTCACACTAAGATTAATTTCACATTAAGCAATACAAGTTTATTTGTGTATATATAAATAACTCTGCTGGTTTAGGCACACAGTCACATGACAAAGTCCAGCCCTGAGGAAGGGGCAGGGTCTGGGAGTGTAAGAGGGGAAGCTTTTTACATGTAATTGCAAATACTCACGAAGCAATTATCATTATCAATATATAAAAGTGATTGAGAATTCAGATTCTCAGTATCACAAGCACAGTTAATTGATTGTAAATTAATTTGCTATGAACGGGATGTAAAAAAAAATTAAGTCAAGGTTTATCTCCAACTTAACTTGGATATTTAGTATGTCCTAATTAAGGTACAGTTAATCAACCTAAACACTTCCTGTACATATTTCACAATAAAATATCAAAAATGGATGACTTTTATTATGAAAATTCAGCTGGACATATTGAATTTGTATTGACAGTGGCTAAACTTAACAACAATCTAAAACATCAAGTACAGATGCTCTGAATAAACTAATCACAGCTAAAATGTGTTTATGCTAAAAAAAAAAAAAAAAAAAAAAAGAGAACTTTGCAGAAACATAGTCGTCCATTGCTGTACTGCTAAAATTAATACTACAGAAATTGATTTTATGATAACTTTAACGGTCATGCTGATTGATTTTCCACTGATTTTATTTTATTTTATTTTATTTGTATTTTTTTGTATTGCATTTCTGTAATTTGATGTTTTGTGTCATATCGACCCAACTGTGAAGCAGCTCAACAGGAAAATTCTGTACTTCTGTTTCCTCTGATATGAAAAGTGTAATAGTCAAGGCAGATAAAACATGTAAAAATTCTCAAAATTGAATGAGAAATGATTGATTAAAAATGAATAAGCTCCCTACTCACTTTCAAAGGGAAAAATGATCTTGTTTTCCAAACATCATCTGTGGTTGTTGTAGCACCTGCATCAGGTAAAATGATGACTCTTTTTTTTTTTTTTTTTTTTGCACACCTCTATTACATATGTCCACCAAGTTTGGTAATAAGACTAATTTCTTTATGAGATGTAGCAGGTTTATTTGAAGCAACATGATAAGAGTTATCTAAAAATTACATCATAAATTTTGTTTGTCTTGCACATGCTAAATTTTGTGTCACTTGAGCCAAAATTGTAGGAGTAGTTACAAAAAAGAAAAAAAAGAAAAAAACTGTTTTGGAAAAAATTCAAAATGGCCAAAAATCTAGTCAGGCGGAAATGGGCATGGCCTATATGGATGGATGCGTCTTGATCATGGAATCCAGAAGAAAAAAAGAATTTTGAACAGAGGATTTACGGTTCAAAAGTTATAAGCCAAAACATAAAAGTGGTTATTAGGTCCATCAGGGCGATATGTATAAGTTTATTTTACAGAGTAGTGATTATGAATCAATCCGCTCCGTTTGGTTGCTGTATTTCTTGTGTTTTCTGAGATTAAAAAAAAAAAACAACTTGAAATTGTTCTCTATTTATTCTCATGGGAAAAATCAACTGGTTTTTCATGATTTTTATGGAAATTGCTTGTCAGATTGTCAAGAAAACTCATAGCACACTGAAAGGAATCAGGCTGCATGTTTTGCTGTATGATGGGGCTAGGACCAATCGTGCTGGAGTTCTGTTCCAAAATAATAATAAGAAGTCTTGAGGATAGTAGTACTGTATGTGTGCCTTGCCTTCTGAAGTACACATAATTACATGTGGTGTTGATTCCAGTTTCATTTTACAGCACTAATGCTGCTGCTGCTGACATAGATAATTTAAATAAACATACATTAACTTAGCCACCACCTCCTGCTAAATTGCAAGGAAAATTTTCATTGTAGCTTACTAATTGATGCAAGATTTTACTGACAGAACTATTTACAGTCTTCTGTGTGAATATGCATCTCAAGCAACTGACTGTTTTATTCCTGTGAAAATTATTCACCATACAATATGGCACCAGTAAAATTACAGTGCTGCAAATCATAACCATCAGATTAGTTGTCAGCTGGAAAACTAAAAAAAGAATTTTATAAAATGGATAATTGATACAAAGGCATGCACACACATACACACGTACAGGCTCACTCACACGCTCAAACATTCATACATTCACAAGTAAATATAATTATCAAGCTATCATGGCAATCAGAGCTTACAAGTGGAATGAAAAGAAGACAAGATGTCTAGGGAGGATATAACAAAAATGACGATGAGATGAAGAGACAATAATATTGGGTAAATTGAAAGAAAACAGAGAGAGAGAGAGCGAGAGAGAGAGAGAGAGAGAATCTTCACAGTCACTTTATGTTAATACTCTGCATTAAGAGTTCCATGATGAATAATTGATCTGCAGGAAAATGTAAAGATTTGTACTTCTGGTAGGCAAATGAACATACAGTAAAATCAGCATTTTGACTGTGGCCATGAATGCACCATATGCGTATAGTAACTCGTATGTTCTTAGGTTGGATGAACAAGACATATACTTTTAGTCTTATGGTGCATTGAGACTAAAAGCTACATCTTGGTTGCTGGCTTGTTAAAAAAAAAAAAAACACCTTGTACATGGCAGTTGGCTTAAAGGCAAAATTACATCTCTGACTGTGGCAGTCTTGGCTGTATATAATCATAAGTTATCTGGCAATGCAGCATGTAATCTTCAGAGCCAGCGTGAAGTGCAGCGTGAAAAACTGAACTGTAGTACTTTGAGTGTGTTAGTGACTAAGCTGACATTAGCTCTTAGATAGAAAAATGGCCCTGTTGAGTCTGATGGGTCCCAGTGGGATGGTTGTCTTCTGCCTGTTGTCTGTCAGTCTATCAATTGTCATAACCTACACCGATAACCATAACCATACACTGATCAGCCACAACATTAAAACCACTTGTCTAATATTGTGTAGGTCCCCCTTGTGCCACCAAAACAGCTCTGACCTGTTGAGGTATGGACTCCAAAAGACCTCTGAAGGTGTCCTGTGGTATCTGGCACCAAGAAGTCAGCAGAAGATCCTTTAAGTTCTGTAAGTTGTGAGGTGGGGCCTCCATGGATTGGACTTGTTTTTCCAGCACATCAGATGCTCGACTGGATTGAGATCTGGGGAATTTGGAGGCCAAGTCAACACCTTGAACTCTTTGTCATGTTCCTCAAACCATTCCTGAACAAGTTTTGCAGTGTGGCAGGGTGCAATATCCTGCTGAAAGAGACCACTGCCATCAGAGAATACTGTTGCCATGAAGGGTGTACTTGGTCTGCAACAATGTTTAGTGGTACATGTCAAAGTAACATCCATGTGAATGCAGGACCCAAGGTTTCCCAGCAGAACATTGTCCAGATCGTCAACACTGCCTCCGCCGACTTGCCTTCTTCCCGCAGTGCATCCTGGTGCATCTGTTCCCCTGGTAAATCACATACATGCACACAGCTGTCCACATGATGTCAAAGAAAACATGATTTATCAGACCAGGCCACCTTCTTCTGAGCAGTCTGCGGTTACACAGCCCCATACGCAGCAAGCTGCCATGCACTGTGTGTTCTGACACCTGTGTGTTTATAGCCAGCATTCATATTTTCAGGTATTTGTGCTACAGCAGCTCTTCTGTGGGATCAGATCAGATGGGCTAGCCTTCGCTCCCCACATGCATCAATGAGCCTTGAGCGCCCATGACCCTGTTGCCAGTTCACTGGTTGTCCTTCTTTGGACCACCAGGAACGCCCCACAAGACCTATTGTTTTGGAGACGCTCTGACCCAGTCATCTAGCCATCACAAGTTGGCCCTTGTCAAAGTCACTCAGATCCTTACGCTGCCCATTTTTCCTACTTCCAACACATAAACTTCAAGAACTGATTATTGACTTGCTGACTAATATATCCCACCCCTTGACAGGTGCCATGGTAACCAGATGATCCATGTTATTCACTTCACCTGTCAGTGGTTTTAATGTTGTGGCTGATCGATGTACGTCTGTCACTATACACTACAGGTGCATCCTAGACGCTATAATAAAGTCTGTTTAAGCTCAGAACATAATGAGCTGAGTCATGTCTATATGGATTGGGAGTAATATTGGCTTTGATAGTGAATGTGTCCATGTTTGTTCATGGATTATGACTCAGCTTGCATAATTGTTGTTGTCCAAAAGCAATGCCCAACGCTTTTAACCTTCATATGCTCATGTTTAATTCAGAAGCACTGTTCATTACAACATAAAGTTTGGTTGACAATGAAATGTTGGGCTATATTTCTCTTTCTTTCAAATTTAATGGTCTGTCTGTCCATCCATCCATCCATCTGTCTGTCTTGTCTGTCTCTTTTCTCTCTATCTTTCTCTGTAGGTCAGGTCTCACTCCTCTGATGATAGCCTCTTTGGATAAATATAGTCATAGTGACATGGCATGTTTGAAGAGTGCCTTTATGGCACTTTGCCATAAAGGAAACCTATGTTTGAATGGCCAAAAGCACCACTTTATCAGATAGGTAATTGCAGCATTTGAAAAGATTTCAACAAAATTTATTTATTTATTTATTTATTTATTTATTTATTTATTNTTGCAGCATTTGAAAAGATTTCAACAAAATTTATTTATTTATTTATTTATTTATTTATTTATTTATTTATTTATTGGTTGGTTGATTATAGCTCTCTTTTGATTCATAAAACGTATGTTTCATCAATCAGAACATCACTAACAGGTTACATCTTCACTGCACTTTAGCTAACACTTCAATAAAGTCGATGAAAATGGCATTTTTATCATTGTGAGTGTGTTTGTATACATTTATGTATGAGTGTATGGAATTATACATACTGTATGTATTGACATTCATGTGGGTTTCCTTATTCTCAGTGACAAGTCTCCATCAGGGTGATTTGAGGTGACGCTTGCATCTGTCTGTGCATCTGTTTGAACAAATATTGCATGTGTATGTGCTTGTGTAACTGTATGTGTTTGTGAATTGCTTTACATATTTAAAGCTGATGCATTAATGTGAGATGCAGCAAGAAGGAGTCAATAAATCATTCATATACTTTTGGGATGTGCCGTAAAAATATGTGAATGATGAAATAAATGAACAAATCTCTCTGCATCCAAACAAACAGCTTTTCTCTCTGCTAGCCTTCTGTATGTAATTGTGCTGACACCAGCTCAACACATAGTGCTAAAGGGTGCTGAAATATTAAGATGAAAGTCTAAAAGGACTAGAAGACTCTTCAAGCAGGGTTCAACAGTTATGAGGAGACTAGTAAGGACACTAAAGACTCATCAAGACTATGCAGGTGATAACATAACCTGATATTGATCCTATCAACTATAAGTTGACATGGCAATAAAGTATTGTATTGATATAAAGTGCACCAACACCGTCTCCTCTGTTTCCATGGAGACTTGTATACCCAATAACCTTGTCTCTTGGTTCCTTTTTTTAAACTAAATAACTATACTTGATAACTGAGTTGTTGCTTACTGAACTGATGTGAGGGGTCAAAGGTGAGCTTATCTAAAGTGTGCACAGGGTTTGATGGCCAAAGTCTTAAATTAGCTACCTGCTCATACAAACTGTGCTATCCCTGTGACATACAATATGGAATCTTTGGAGAACTGAGCTAAATTTAGGTACCGCATATGTAGTCCAGGTGTATTTCACATGGCCTACCTAGCCAGCTCTGTTCAGCTGCGTATTAATACAGCAGTGTTTGGTCCTCAACAGGCCTTTGCAGGAGCTAAACCCCCATGCTTAATATCAGTGTCTAATCCTGCTCTGGTTTACTCTGTCTTGGCAAAAATGTCTGTTAAACCTTTGGTTCTCTCTGTAAACACTCTAAAAGCTGTCTCCGCTTTTTCTTAATACCATGACACACTTTTAGGCAGAAGGAGGGACAAAGATTTTAGTCTCAATTTTATCTGTTTAGGAGCTGCATTTCAGCTATGAGGGTTTTGATTTATTAAAATACTGTAATCTGTGAACATTGAAGTCCATGCCTCAGGGCCCAGGTCTGTTCTAATCAGGAAGTTTTATCTTAGCTGAAGTCCAGAGCACAGGGAGAAGATTCACATTTTACTGCTTCCGAAAAACTGTATTCATGTTAAATTCAGACCGTGTTTAGAATTCTAATTCTCAGTTGATAAAAAAAATACCAGACAGGTCCACTGCAAATTACTTTTTGTATGTACATGCAAAGGGCTTGTTCATTTGTTAATGTAATACATAAGAGAGCTCTTTAGAATTTACCAAGTTGTTGCTTTTGGGATTGTAGACTTCTGTCCTCTCCAAAAAAAAAAAAAAAAAAAAAAACAGCGATCTGTTATCATAGCAGAATTATCTCCTCTTGTTACTTTTTATTTCTCTATAAACCCCCATTCACCCTAATCTATTCTGAAACCAGAGTGGTGCAAATCAATAATACATGCATATGTCAGAGTAAACCTTGGTTTAACTACATATCATCTGGATCATAAGCAGTGGGATTTTTCAATTTGCAGTCTCCTGTGGCTAAGATATTTTCTATGGTTCCTGACAAGGGTAGCATCTCATTATGTTGATTGCCAGATGAGGTGCCAGTGTGTGTGGTGAGGAAAGGATACAGGGAGAAAGGGGGCATGGGGGTGATATTATATTTAATATTTCCAGCAGTAAAACACAGACTCGGTAAAGCTGATCCACAATGAAAACTTGATTGGGAAAAGAATGAGTAGACACTGCTAAATCCACCCATCCATCTGTTCCTCCATCTATCCATCATCAATTCATCAAGATCCAGATTGCAGAGGTAGCATGCTAAGCAAATTAGCCCAGATATTCCTCTCACTAGCTACATCCTCATGCTCTTCCTGTGGGATCCCAAACCCATCCAGGCTAGATTGGATATAATCCTTCCAGCATATTCTGAGTCTGCCCATGGTCTCCCCACAGTTGGATGTGTCAGTGGAATACCTCCCCAGGGTGAAGTCCAGGAGGTTTCCTGGTTGGATGCCTGAACCTCTGCTGGCTCCTTTCTATGCATAGGAGTAGCAACACTGATATCAGAACTTCTCATCCTATGACTCAGTCCTGACACCATGCGGAAGAAACTCTTTTGGCCACTTGTATCCACAATGTCATTCTTTTAGTCAATCAGTATCCAGAGCTAATGACCATATAGTTGAGGGTTAAAACATAGAACAACCAGTAAAGGAGTGCTATGTTACTCTCTAAAAAGGCATTTGTTTCTTTTATCTTTGAAAGACTCTGTCATCAAGTATGTCACATTAGTCTGTTTATTATGAATATTTTGTGTCACAGATTTTTTTTTTTTTTCTTAAGAGCTGGGTAAAAATTATAAGGTTGAGGATTATACCCCTTCTATCCAAACTATGAATGCTCTGGCCTAGAAATTAAATTCAGAAATGTAAATGTGGCCTGTGCTTTATGTCGGATGGGGCGTGGTTTCAGCGAGGGGAGGGACAGACAGCACGCTGTTAAGTTTTCAAACTGTCGGACAAACAAAAGTGCTGTCCCTTGTGACGATCCCAGCCGGGAAACAAGGACATAACCTTGGAAGAGAAAAAAGCTTTGGCCTTTTTGGACTGTTTTCATTAAAAGGATCAGACCAGAGCAGCACATGAGAAAATACAGGTTTGTAATCAGGATTAGAGTAAATTGTGATTGATTATAGCGTCTTGTCTAAACTGGGAGACAAAAGCTCGGGAGTCCTGTAAGAACAACTGATATTCCAGCAGTTTGGATTAAGTATTCATTGATTAAGCTGATTTATTTTGCCTATATAAGGCACAAAGCCTTGTCTGCCTCATCTGTGGAGCGCCCGCCCATTGGGCTTTGTGCGGAGCGATAGTGGGAGATTGATTATAGGCTCCGGGATTTGCCGTGGAGGAACCACAGCGTTTGCTTGGACTGCGATCTGCTCCCAGCTGTGGAAGGACAACAGGGGAGAGAAATGGGGAAAAGGGTTTCTGTCTCCTTCGCGTAAATAAGTCGGTCGTTTATCTGTCATCAGTTTTCAATCTCCTATCCAAATACGCGCAAGTCGTCCCGGCGTTGCGCCAGACTTTGTCTTTGCCGGGGAGGCAGAGTGTGGATCACCTCCGCAGCCTCGGATGCGTAGTAAAGGGGGGGTGGGTTTGGCCGCATATGCGGGAGGATTATCACGCACACGACGCCGGTGATAACAGCAGATAGGTGAGGGTAAAAAGAAGGGGAAGCGACACCAGAGGCTTTTTAAAGCAGGACACACTGTCCGCTACTGGAAACCCGCGGACTCACCGGCTTCTGGGTTTAACTTTCAGGAGAGACCGGCAGATTTTGTCGTGCGGGATCCGTAGACCTTCCTCTAGATCCAGGACTGGTGGTCAACGACACTCAAAACCGTCGAGACATCGCCCCGTCATCTATAAGGGAGCAGTGGAAGGAAATCTGCAGGGCAACACACAATGGCAATCGGTGCGCTCCTTATTGCCTGTGCGCTGCTTGGTAAGTCATATAAAGAGGATTAGTCTGCCTGTCTGTCGTAGATCGGTTTTTTTTTTTTTTTTTTTTTTCTGAACTTAACCAGATAACATCAGCATCTGGAACGTCTGGTCATGGTCGCACCTGTATGACACACCTGGATTACAAAGGGCTCGTTTGAGCTGTGACACAAACTACTAGTCATGAGTCAGGAGGATGTGGGCTACATTAATAATGACTACAATAATAGCAGATGCCTGTGAACAGCTCTGTGTGTGTGTGTGTGTGTGTGTGTGTGTGTGTGTGTGTGTGTGTGATGAACTAGGTTAATGTGATATTTGGACTTGAGTCACAGATTAACCCTTTACAGTTTGAGCTCCCATGTATTGCAAGGCAGATCTATAGCCAACCTATTTTTTGTCTGTGATTAAGACACATGTATTCATAAATGCATCCATACACGCTCACAGACACACCTGGATCACACATAATTAACACCCAAGATCTGAACTCAAGAGTGAAAAAACACCTTTTACCAGAGTGTCTAAGTCATCCCTCAGGGTGAAGTGAGTGTGTGTTCAGTAACACTCTGTAACCTACCTGCAGTTTATGGTTTTCACAGTCAAATGCAAGTACAAGCAGACACACCAGATGACACTCACTGACACATATACGAACACTCATACAGGCATGACTGCTGACACACACACATACACATATATCCACCATGTGAACTGTCCCAAACAAACACCAGATGGCTTTTCTGTTTCTGGATAGGAGGCCCATCAGCCCTGGCAGAGGGATGGGGGNGTAGGAGTCACCCACCCGCTGCTCCTGCTTGGTCAAGATGATTAAGGTTCCCTTTCAGTGCATGAGAATTTACTTTGTCAGGATATCGATTGAACTAGGATGTGAAAGATTTTTTCAAAGAAAATGTGAGGTGTTCTACAGTACACTCTCAAGTTTGTATCTGAGGCAAGAAAAGTCAAAATACTATTGAACTAATCTGCAGTACAGGAAGAAGAAAGGCTTTTCTTTTTATAAAATCAACGCAGTTCTTATAGGTAACTGGAGCATTTGTGCCTTTGAGCTGGTAAAGAGAATATTATTGTGTTTGGAATACAGGGTTTTGTCCTATTTAGTGCATGTGTGTGTGTGTGTCGTGTTTGGCAAGCCTGCTGTGCATGTCAGGGTGACAGTTACACCCAGAGGATCCACTCAAATAGTTTATGGTAATCAAAGCCTGTATTAGGTGTATTTACACTGCTGAGTTTGCAAAAAGGCATGAGCGAATGTGCTCTTATTTGTGGCACCAGGATATAAAGAATATAAAAATTGTTGCCTGAAGGAATGGGTGTTTATCTTTACAAACAGGGTGCCTTTCTGCTTCCTCACAGAAAGTGTGAAAGATGTCATGCTTCTGGTGTGGTTTAACACTGTGTTTCTTTTTTTGTTTTTTTAAAGAATGTGTTTCTTTTTTTATCACAGTGCGTGTGAAGATGAGCCAATCTAAAGTACCAAGACATCCAGTTTATGTAACTAAATTGAAAGTGTAATGTGCATGGGGCTGGCTGGTTTAACTGTGAAATGCCCGAGTGGTTTCCATTTACTGGGTCAACACGGAGAGGATACCAGTGTCAGATGAACTGCAACTGATTATTCCTTTTCTCAGCTGGTCTCAGAGCAGCTTCCAGTAGTCCACAGAAAATCTTGAAGCTTCATTTCGTGTGTTATCGCATTTTGATGCTTCCATATTTTGTTTATTGAAGTTTGAACAGGGGCAGTCATTTTTACAGGATATGTCCAAAATGTATGAAGGAAATTGTGTAAAACTTTTGGGAAAAGGTGATCATGGGGTCAAAAAGGTTGGATTAATTTTTCATGCTGTTTGATAAAAGGAGGGAGGAGATGCAAGTCGTTTAAACACCAAATGGATGCATGTAAGATCCCAAACACACCATGAATACCTATATAATAACATAATATATTGCTGACAACAATGCTTCTTTTTTCCATCCATTCCCCCCATTTCTTGTCTCTCCCTGTGTGATTATGAAGTCAATCTTTTCTTATAACCAATTGGTTATCTTTATCTTTTAGTAAGATTTTGAATACAGTTGGATTGATAATAGATTATTTTTTTGCTGGTACTGATATTTAAATAATTACAATGTACTAACTTTAAATAAAAATACAAATTACACAGAAACACTGAATTAAATTTAAACTTGAATTTAGAAAAATAAGGGTCAAACATCTTTAGAAATGCATCTTATAAAATATTATTTACTGCAGTTACTTTTTGTATTTCTAGAATAAATACAATACCAGTACATCTTTGATAAGCCAGTATCAGACAGAATACCTGTCTGCCTGTCAATATGGCCATCTAGCTTTAATTTTTAACGCTTTTTAATTTACTGTTTCTCATTTGAATAGAAGCCAAAACAATAACCTCTCCTCTCTAAGACGGATGGTTCTTGTCATTTCAGTATGGAGATGATTGGTCATGTGCTGCTGTGATAACTGCCTCAAATGAGAAATTTGCATCTAAGGTTTCAACAGGCACATCTCATATCCACTTCAGATATTTTCATGGAAACCTGCATTTCTTGATGTGAAACAGATCTGTCTAGTTAACTGTGAAGCACTGTTGGCTCTTCACATGTTGGCCTTCTACTTTGTAGGTATTGGTGCAATTTTGAGAAGTAACAAGATGCCTCAGCAACATGATGCCTCAGCACTTTATTTGCCTAAAGACACACAACATATAAAGGTCTGTGTTTGCTGTGTAAGCACAAAGCCAGTGTAGTGTGTTAGGATTAAAGAGGAAAACAGTCAGCATTACGAGATAATAAACCGACTTGTGCTGGAATTGTTTCCACTGACCCTTGAAGTTTCAGTGGTCGCGGGAATGTGGAGGTCATCTCAGTGGCATTTCAAACTTTGTAGGGATTTAAAATTTTCTGTGCCTCTCCCAGATCCCCACCCATGCCCAGCCTGTCCTCTGTCCCAAAATGGAATGACAGCTGGATGCCACCCCAACCCCCCCATGCATTCACAGACAGAATGTCAGGGATTTAAATCCATGTGTGGTCAACCCTTACTGTTTCTTGCTGTGCATCTTGCATCAGCTGTTTGCCCCAGTTGACACGAGAGACTCCTGTCTAGACTGTGAAGTAAAATGCAATAACTTGCTGCTTGTATAGCTGTTCTGTGGCTCTATCTCCCTGCATCCCACAGAAAAGCTTGACATGTCTTCATGTGATTGCAGATTTTGTTCCTCATTATTTTGCCTGTTTGTGTTTGTTGGCAACAGAAACAAACCTACTTTTCCGCGTTAAGGGGAATTTGGGCTTGTGCTGCTGTCTGATTGTGGTGATGTTTGCTACCCTTGTTATTTTCTCTGCTGCCATATTCTATAGTTACATGCGTAGTTGTTTGTATCATAAGCACTAGACCAACGTCTTTGTGTAAACCCATGACAAGAGGCCTTTTGTACTTTTGTTATTTCAAATCATACTACAGTTGACTCAACTGACAAAACAAAACAACAATAGAAAAGCAGAAACAAGACTGTCAGTTTGGCTATGATCCACCAACTGTGTGATTATTTCCAGTAAATATTCAATAAATTTGCGACGAATACTCAAAACACAATGAGTCATTGTTCTGTTCTTTGCTGATGACTGAGATGTTTTATTATGCCAAATACTTGTTTTTGTGCTTGTACTTGCGTCAGGTAATGGGCCACCTAAAGGTAAGTCAGAATACTATACTGGTGTGTAATACCTGCAGGGCAAGTAATAGCCCTGTAATACAAACTTCACGCTTAGTAACAAGAAAATCACACCCAAGTACCACCACATTTTTACTACAACCCCACTGACCCTAAAAGTTCTCTCCTCTCTCAGCATCCTCTCTAAAGCCCCATTCAGGAAGTTAAGTTTTTCCTTCATTTTGCACCAAGGAATCAGGAAATATTTAGAATCAGGAATTGTAGTCCTGAACCAGTTTAAGTTCCTACCCTGGGAAGATATTCTCCGATGGTTCCAGAACTGCTGGGTGGAGCTTGCAAGACCAAATATTGCTGATTGGTTAGATGCAAACTTTCCCAGCTGGATCACTGCCATTTTTAAATACTTGCATTTAGTTTGTTTTTGTATACAGCGAAAACAAAAAGATATCTCAGGAAGCAGTGCAGAGAAAAGTTACATAATGAAAGAAGACAAAGAATGGAACAACAATGATCAGAATAATCGAAGTGGCTCCGATAGATATAGCAGTAAGTGGTACGACACAATGGATTCCATCTTGTGACACTAACCATAATACTCCAATACCATTGTATGAGAGACTTGCCGATGGCTTTGTTAGTGACATTATACTATAGCATGCTCCCTAAAGATGAGGAATTGTCACCAGAAAGTAATCTGTATGTTTGTTGTGGAAGTGACATGGCTGTTGCAGTGAAGGCATCATGATTTGGGAAGTGTGGTGGGATTAAAATCAAGGGATTCTCTGAAGGAACCATGTAGTTTCTTTTCCAAACAGTTCCAGGTAAAGTAATTCCTAAGTACCGAGAGCACCTTAAGGTTGCACGTGAAGAAACTAAATCTATTTTGTCTAAGACAGATTTCAACCAGTATGGGAAGAAAATTGTCTGAAAACCTTTGAATGAATTGTGTATTTCCCTCACACTCGATATGCAGATGGGTTTTTCTTGTAAGTAGAGCAATAAAACAAAATGTAAAGCTGATTCTGGATAATCACAGCTACTTGTTATTCAGCTCTTGGCATGTCTAGATTTTGGAGATGATCCTCCCCTATGGCCCACTTCCAAGCTGTAGTCAACTGTCTCTTGTTCACATGGGGAGATAAGTGATTGTGTATAACGTAAGAAAGTTCTTGAGGGAGACTTTCTGCCTGCCACAGTGAATCTGGAGAGCTGAGGCAAGCATCTGCTTTTTGTCTGACTTGGACTCTCCAGCAGCACCTTTTGTTAACTGTCAGGATTCTTCCACATCACCAGTTCCTGCCAGGATCGCACGGCCTCGCTGCACAGCTCCTCACGCCTGAGATCCGATCTTATCTTTTTGTGATAACATTGAACAACACCCCTTTCAGTTAGGATCATTTGCATGGATCTGCCTCTCCCCACTCACACAAACAGTACTCCAGCTGCCTCCTCCTCCTCCTCCTCCTCCTCCTCCTCTTCCTCTTGTGAATAGCTGCTGACCTTCCTCCCCCACCTACTCTAAACAGCACCATGTCCGGCCCGCTTCCTCTTCTAAGAGCACTAATTAGAAAATGCCCTTAAGTATGATCCAAACCACATATTATAACCCCCTTCCCCTTACTCCTCCCGTTTCTGACNCCCCCACTATGGTGGTTGGCCTGCCAGAGGATTCCACTTTACTCCTCCACACACAAGCACCCACAGTGCTCTCTGTCCTTTCGTGTAGCCACACATGCCTGCTCCCTGCTTGATCCTCCACCCAAACAGATCCCACGCTGGTGGGATGCACACCAGGTGGCGTATCTATGGTGACAGATCCCCACCTGCACATTGCTTATCTCTATTGAGTTGAGTGCACATAATGTAGTGTACATGTTCATGAATAAATATGGACATGCATATTCACATTTATGATCTCATAAAAATACTCTTATGTAATATTGAAAAGCATCCAGCTCACTTTGCCATTTTGTTTTTGTTCTGTTAATGTGCTTCTTTTTATGCCATACATCTGAAGGGGTGTGTGGTGTGTGTGTGTGTGTGTGTCTGTCTGTCTGTCTGTCTGTGTGTGTATCTGATTACATATGCATAAATTTACATGAATGAATGAATTTACAAGTGCTTGTTTTTTTACTGCCTGAAAGCCAAAATGACTGACAATGGCAGAAAAGTCTGTTTGAAGAAGCCTAATTAATAGTTAATTAGTTTTCTTTCCAATCTGCAGCTTAACGCATGAATGTGGGAACTGATAGTGAGCTGCCACTCACACAAAAACAAACCACTGTACATAAAGTAGATACAGCTGTCAGGCTTAATTGCGTACAAGCTCGAGATGGATAATGAATGAAGATAGCAGAATGTTTTTTATAGCTTTACATTCTTTTCCAAAAATTAATGTACATGTTCGGTTGACTTTGCTGTAACAGTTATTTGTGTGAGGATATTATGAGTTGAGCTTGTATTTAGCCTTATATGTGTGAATTTGAGCAAATTTGAATGCTTTGTCATTTAAACAGGGTGGGGGATGTCTGTGTGTGTGTGTGTGTGTGTGTGTGTGTGTGTGTGTGTGTNGTGTGTGTGTGGGAGTGGGGGCTTCTGGAGCTTATTAAGGTTAGGATTGGGGGATGGGGAGATGATGTTAGTGGAAAGGGGTAGCAGGTGTCCATATGCAGTTAATGGATTTTAGAAAGGGAGAAGCTAAAGGCACTTTAATGTATGGGAGGCGTCCATCTTCTCCATGAAAGGAAGTTTTAACTTCTACTTTACTACTTTAACACACAGCCCTGCCTCGTCTTCTGTTTATCATAATTCCAAACTAACTGTAACTGCCAAGCTGTAAATGTTTATGAAGCTTTCAGCAACCCAGAATTGTAGATCTGACAAAACTAACTCACCATCTACTCTTTATGCAAACATATGCATCTATGTAAACAGAAAAGCACATATAATTTCCTTGATATTTGTCCAGCTTATGTCCTCCAGATGTTAAGAAGCTTAGAGAGATGCTGTGCTGCTCTAGTTTTAAACAATGCTTCTTTTGTCTGCTGCCTTTTATGCGCATAAGCAAACCTGATGTGAAACTGTGTGTGTTTGAGAGGCCTGGCCTTGTGCATCTGGATTTGGAACTGTAGGCATCATATGGTCCAGTGGTTTGGTCACAAACACTAAATTTTTTACCATGGACTACAAAATGAGGCAAGAGAGGCGTTAATAGCCATGTGCAGTGTCTCCCTGTCTTTCACTGTTTGAATTATTTACTTATAATACAGTTGGTAGGAGTGGCCATCAAACACGCTGACACTGCGGTGTCAGTATAGCTGTATGTGTCTTATGTGGTACATATATTAATGTAGCTTTGCCTATAGGCTCCACTTTACAAATCTCAGTGTTCATTCTTTTGGCAAAATCCAAAGTCATAAGTTTTACATTATCTAGCTTCACATTATAAGACAAACAGAAAGAGGCCTAATCGAAGAGGAGAATATTGACTGATTATACGATTAAATTATTAAGTATTTAAAACTTGTTCAACAATGATGAGTCAGGATAACAAAATAAAGCTCAAAGGCTGAGTTCATTGTGGTCCAAGGCGATGAAGGGTGTTGAAGGGAGGAGGAGAAGAGGCAGCCATTCAACATAAAAAGATCTGCTCCATGTTATTAACGCTATCATGACTGGCAGTGGAAACTCAGATGAGAAAATATGAATCAGCCCAGGCAGGCAGACCATTCACAGTTCTGCACAGCTCTTATTCATTGTCACATTTATACATCCCACACTGTAGGTATGGAAACACTTCGACTCAGAACTGTGAATCAGTATCTTAATGCCCCACATTGCTCCTATCCTGGTCTGAGCAGCTTTTATGGGCAGAGGCGCAGGTGGGGTCATGCATCTGGTAGCCCAAGAGACCCATAAACTAGGACTATTAGCACGAAGAGAACAGAGCACAGTGCGACTCAGGTACGACGCAAAACATCCAAACACAAGAAATGTAAAGTGCTTTAGATACAGAGCATAATAGCATGCAGGTGAATGTATATGTATATTAAATGTAAATGTATGTATGTTTCTGACTGTGTGATTTTTTTTTTTTTTTTTTTTTTTTTTATCTCTGGCTATATTTGCTGATTTCACACACTAAGAATTGCAACAGAGAGCGCTTTACAACACTGCTGCCTTAAAGAAACTCCCATTCCCCTCGTATAACTGTATTCATCTTGCAATCCTTGCATCTCTACATCACTGACATCACTCCACCTTTCAAATACAAAGATAAGATCGACATATATCAACCTCATCCTCCCACTCGTTAAATTCTCCCGTTTTTTCTTTCTGGCACTGATTAGAGCCGCGTGGGTGTAATGGGCAGTTGTTGCAACTGTTTGTCAGCTGTTAGAGTGGTCTTCTGGCCCATCTAACTGGTCTCTAATGGAGGCTGAACATTCTGTCTCTCCATTCTTACTCCCTCTCTCCATGTCAGATGCTCATAGAAACAGTTGGTTTCCATGCAGACTGACTTCCATTCTCACTTGCACACTTTAAAACCTTTTGCTTTATTTCAGTGCAGTAAAATATCAGTAGACAATGGTGTTCTCTTTCTTAAACATACCCATTGATAAAGATGGGACGTGAGCCTGGGAGTTTTAAAGCCGGTGGGACGGTCAGAAATTGCCATGACAACCCTTATTAGCGGATTCTTACATTAAGATGTAGTTGATATAGAGGGGAGAGTAGAAAGGCGTCGCAACAGTAAAAAGGAGGATGAGGCCTGAACTGTAATATCTGAGAGTGCCTAAAGGTCAGAGATACAGGAGTGTTAGTTTCATCCTGTTGAATTGGCCCTGCGATTTGAGTCGTTTGGGCAGTTAGAACACAGCAATTACAACTGGGCATGGACCGAAACAACCACACCGAAACCCGTTTGAGGAATCTCAAGCATAGTACGATTTTTTGCATTTAAATTTGGCATTCTACTGCAATGTTTTCCTTTGTATTCGACCCAAATACTGACTACGACTAGAAACATATGGCAGTTCTGTCATTCCATTTTCCCCACAAACAGAAGCTCCTTCTGGTTTGATTTTCTCATTCTCACCCACAGTTATTTTTGACCAGTATATAAAATTTCATATAAAACATGACTAGGATGACATGCTGGTGTTATGTACATACAAATAGCAAACAGATTCACCTACAGTTTTTACAGTTTCTCATATAACTGCAATGCTCCATCGTCAGCACAGGCACAAATTCATTTTCTAGGCTTACATCAAATTCAGATGAAGTAGATACGAATCAATGAAAGAAAGGGCAATTATCATCTTGTTGGGGGTAAAATATTATATACAAGACTGAGTTTATTTTGTTACATAATTTCAGGAAACAAATGCGATGCATATTGTGCCATATTCATGTCCTCGCTTCTGTGAAAGTTCCTCCTCTTTCTACCACTTTCATCTTTCTCCCTCCAGTTTTCCCTCATCTTGGAACCGCTCTGTCTCACTCCCGCTTGCTCTCTCTGGTAATGATGTTAAAGGGGTCAAATGCTTTTGGGGGCCTTGAGGAGAAGACGCAGATTGATTTTGCAGAATGACTAACCAGCGCTGAGTGCAGCAAGAGTCTTGTGTGCGCTATTTTTCACCAGCTCTGTGCTTATTTCTTTCTCTCTACAAAACATGTACAACCCACAAGTCAGTGGTACATTGATTTATACTGGTGTATTCACTTAGTTCTGTGCATTTTTGTGGTATTCAGCTCCCAGGAGGTAGCTGTCTTTTTCTCTTTAGTTTCTTCCTTCTTCCTCTGATTCTCCTCCTTCTCCTTATTTCTTCCTTTCTGAAAATCTTCACGAGATTTCATATCCGTGGGTTGAGACTGAGGTTTCCTTGGGGAGATAGGACACTGACTCGGTCCGTTATTTTGTTTTAAATGTCTGGGTAACATGTTCATAATTAATTCATAATTCACCGCCTGGAGTTGCTTCGGTTTTTCCCTCTTTTCAACTTCCCCTAAAAGTTTTTGTGGATAATTTGATAATAACGAAGGTGATGGGTGGCAGTGACGTGAGGGGTTGCTCTTCATTTTCACATATCAGAATTAACATCAGTGAAAGAGAGAGAGAGAGAGAGAGAGAGAGAGAGAGAGAGACAGAGAGAGAGGAGATGGTGAGGTGACGGACAGCTGCAGTCTTCACATTAGCACGTCTGTGCATTAATTTCCTCTCTATTACCTCGCTCCCCGTAGTGTTCTTATTATACACCTTTCTAGGTGTGTAATTATCATGTGTCACAGGAAAGTGGTGGTGTTTGTGGCGCATGCTTGTTAGCGGCCTTGCTGCTGTTTCTGCTGTGGATAAGACACTGGCCACAAATGATTGGATTAGTGTTTAACCCCTCTTCCACTTAGCATAATCCTCTTTACAGCTTTCTCTTTGTGTGCGTGCGTGTGTGTGTGTGTGTGTGTGTGTGTTTTGACTGATCTGCTCCCATTGCTCAGTACGCTTTAGCCGATGAAAAGCAAGGTCATTTGAAAGCTTGACCATAGTCATTCACCATGCTCTGACGTGATACACACATTTCCTTTGTCCAGTCATAAAGTGGTGGGGAGGAATCAGCATGCAAAGGTTGGAGACAGAAGGGAAGCCAGAGTTAGTGAGGGTAGGCGGGAGAAAGGGGAAGCAAGACATCTGCGGTATGCAGAGAAGGAGATGAGTGTTAATAATAGAAAATTAGAGGGTTTTTTTCGAGCAAACATGGTTAAAGGGGGCACTTTGCAATCAAGGCAGCACAGCCAGAGGTGAGAAAGAGTTGGGGTGGTGGGGTGGGGTGGGTTATGTGGATTATTGCAGAGGGATGGTGGGATAGAGTGCTCAGTTGAAGGTCTGCAGGGTTTGGTATGTCATTGTCAGCCTCTCTAAACAGCCTGCAGAGCAATGGGCACTTTGAAGTTTCACTGAGCTGCTTAAATCCTGTCTGAAAAGCAATGGAGAACCACAAGGCACAGAGAAAAGACAGGAAAAGAGAGAGAGAGGAAGAGAAGAATGAATGGAAGGACTGATGGTGGGTGAAACATGGAGGAATGGAGTGAGTTTGCAGACGTAAGGGAGGCAGGGAGTTTCAGGAGGATGACAGGAAGCGGGTTAGAGGAGAAAAGCTTGTAGTGCATCAGCATGAGTCTTGTTTTTTTTTTTTTTTTTTTNTTTTTTTTTTTTTTTTTTTTGGGATGTATGAGTAATATATTGCCAGCAGTTCTAGATGAGTCTTGCAACATGAGAAGCAGTGATGCTGCTGTACTGGTCTGAGCTGAACTGAGCTGGATGTGGGTAGACCGGGCGGCGCCAGATTAGCAATCTGACATCACAGTGAGGAAAAACAGAGGACCAAGGTCTGCATCAGAATACATGGCTGCTTCCTTTACCTGAGGCATCCGAAGATGTTTAGTCAGATTCAGCCATCACTCTTTATTACAGGTGCTTTGTTTCAAAGGTCAGTTTTAGTTTTTGTCAGTGTTTGACAAACCTCTTAACCTCTAAAAAATACCTGTTAATTGAATTTTTAAATGTCAGTGGCCAAATGATTAGTTGCTGTGCATTGAGCTGATATGCAGGTACATGACCAAATAAAACCTGTTCTCTTTCTTTAAAGTGGGACATCAATTTTATACATCTAATTCAGTTTATTATTCAGGTGGAGCACTATTTTGCATGTGAAAACAATCGTATAAAGGCTTTTGTGGCTGTAGAGAGCTGTGCAAAGTCAAGGAAAATGACCTCTGTCATCACAAGGGTTACTTCCTTATTTAACTGCATACTACTTAATTTAGCATGTAAAATTGGTAGAGTTTTCCCTTAAGAACATGGTTCTTCAATATAGAAATAGTTCAATTATTAAAGAGTCAATTTTTAGGATTTATAACTTGGTCTATCCTGTGGTTGTCCTAGAAGGAATCATTATTGGTCAGTTTTGTGTGTGGGTGGCGCTGTTACTGAATTTAAATCTCGTATGAGTGAAGGAGCCAAAAGGAAATCAGAGATACAGTATGTTATAGTTTTATGAGTTCAAAATGGAAGAAAACGACAAAAGACCCAAAGCAGCAATTACAGTAGAGAAATAAATAGGCTGTGCTCAGTGAGCACAACCTATGACGGTTTCTTCTTTTTTCAGCTAGATAACCTTTCATAGCAATAAAGACATATGCATATGGTAGCTTATACATTTTGCACTTTAATGCACATACACACACACACAGGCTTCCATGCATTCACACAAATAACAGTGAATGACAGTTGGGGGGTGTAGTGGAAGTGTGTGAGAAAGTTAAAATGAGAGGAAAGAGGATATTGAAGTTAAAAAGCTGTTCTGGTGAATTATTAATGCCAACCATTGTGCCTACAGACACAGCCGCTTAGCAACCCCTCCCACCTCTCTTTCCCTCACACACACACACACACACACACACATTTGTGCATGTGCATGTACACGNCACACACACACACACACACACACACACACACACACACACACATTTGTGCATGTGCATGTACACGTACACATACACACAAACACAGCTGCAATCCACAGTTGCTTGTACAGACAGGAAGCAGCACACTTGTTCTGTCTGGATTTGGAGTATATGTAAGTGCTCTTTTGTCTCTAGCTTAATGAGAGGGATGTCTGTAGTTATCTGAATTGTGAAGTGTGCGTGCGTGTGTGTGTAGAAGCACACACAGCAACACAAGTGCTACTGTGTCTATGTATAGGCAATAAGCTACATACTAACAATATTCTGTCTTCAGTAGAATATTAACAATGCAGTCAACTCACAGGTTGGTACAATACATGATGTGGGTTTCATAATTCAATACATGAATGGTGTGTTGCATAAAGTTTGAATGAACCAAACTAAAATAGAAGTTTCCTTGTTTATTTCCCCTTAGGCATAAAATTTGTACTTTGATATTTTGATTTTCATCCTTTATGATAGTCTTGATAGACATGATTGCAAAGTGCAAATAATAGAATCTTTTTAATAAAAATCTCCATTTTGTTTAAACAAATCCTATTTTACATAAAAATAGATGAAAGAATAAAGCCTGTTTAAGATAACACGCAAAATTCTGCATTTGGTTGTAATAAAGATATTAGCTGACCACAAAATCCATTTTAAACCTCTTCAGAGAAACTGATTTTGTAAAACTGGCTAAGATAAGGACATTTTAAAGACTTCTGACAGGTTACAATGTTAACGTGTATAATTTAACTGCATGTTTCTGTCATTTAATGTACATACATCAAAACAGCATATACTCATAATTGATAAGATTTAGACCTAGTAAATATTTAGATGTATTTTTTCAGCTCCATATTGCATATGAATGATCAATGGTTTGCAAAATGTTGTTACATGATATATTGTTACATCATTATGCTTTCTGCATCCTCAGTGGTTTATATATGGTTTAAACAAACTGGTATTTATTATCCACAACTTGGCTGACAGCACACATGACATGAAAAGTGTTAGATGCCCTCCTGGCCTATGTTTTACGAGCTTCCTGGCCTCTCTCCTAACTCCAGCGGTGCTGCTTTTGGTTTCAGCGTAGTGGAGCTGAAGTGCTGTCCTCATGAAGGGTTTGCATGTGGGTGTGTGTAATAGCAGTGAGCGTGCTAATCTGACAGCTGTTAAAAGAGTTACGGAGAACATTTTAAATGATCAGAGGCGTTCAACAACTGTGCGTGTTCATGCGAGCGCTTTCCAGAATACTTAGCTGCACATGTCATTCTATTTCTGTATTTCTTAAGAGACGTGATGCATGTACACCCTGCCACTGTTAAATATTCCAATCTCAGTTTTGTAACCCGTGTTCTCTTGTCTTTCCCCATCTTCTCTCCATCCTCCTGCAGCCGGTGTTGCTGTGGCGCAGAGAGTGGTAACAGTGCAGAGTGGACCGCTGATTCGGACAGAAGGCTCCCACGTTACCATCTGGTGCAATGTGACAGGCTACAAAGAGGGGGTGAAGCAGGATTTCGAGTGGTCCATGTACCTGCCATCTGCACCGGACATGGAGATCCGCATCGTGAGCACAGTTCTGTCAGACTATTCCTACGCCTTGTATGCACAAAGGGTGAATAGTAAAGAGATCTATGTGGAAAGGCTGAGTGGCGACTCCGCCATGCTCCACATCACCAAAGTGCAGGCCAGCGACCAGGGCCTGTTTGAGTGTTACACACCCAACACAGATGCGCAGTACCTGGGATCCTACAGTGCACGCACCAACCTCACTGGTGAGTCTTTAGGCATGTTCGCATGTCAACATACAGTACATATTAACTACACAGACAGCTTTATTCATGATTCAGCCTGTATTTTGCTCAGTTATGATATAGGCTGGCATGTTGGAATCCCTACCGGACTTGTTGTTACCGGTTGTCATGTGGTGACATTGATGGATTTATCAGACACCCCCTCCCCCAATATATGCAGAGTAAAGATGTTTGTGTCAGTGTTATCTAACCTAAAACCTCTGTCAAGATGAATTCATTGATTAGGGGTACGCCGATCATTTTAAAATCAACCAATACATGTTTGAATGAGATGACGATAAATCAACTCCCAAATCATGCCTGTCAACAATGAGCTTTGAAAATATGGGAGATTTCCCATATTTTCCATAGATTTCCCATCCCCCCCCCACCACCACCAAACGACTCAATCTTATTCTCTCATTGAAAGCTTTGCTAGTATGATGGTATTACGTTTGTTTATTGCTCCCACGAGAAACTGTTTCAATCAACTCTGGTTCTGCTTGGCTTGGTGGCCCCTGGCAAGTGTGCCCCACTAATACTTCCACGCCCCACCAGGGGAGCGTGCCACATAATGACCAAAACAGCTTGATTGGGCCAATTATGGTTCTGTATAACTGTCAAAATACGGGAGATTTACGGGAGAAATTACCAAACAGGAGCATGGTGGGAGAGGGGGTGAAAATACAGGAGAAAAACGGGGAATGTTGATAGGTATGTCCCAAATACAATATGGGTCTACAAATTTTGTTCAACTGTTTTGTTCATATAACTGTCTCTGTTTCTATTAATGCAGGGCATGTATATCTTTTCTGTAAATAATCCTGCTGTAGTGCAGTGAGAGTCATACTTTATTCTTTTCTGAACAGAGAGAGATTGATTTTTATATATCCTTGTTATGTTCAACGGCTAAAAACAACACTGCTATCTTTGTTGGTTTGTTGTTATTTACCCAATAGCCTACATGATTATTTAACAGTTCAATGTTTTGGACAGAAGCCACAGCCCAGACCTCCACAGGGAAACCTTTTTTTGTGCTATCTGTGGGAGGATGTGAGCCAACATAAACAATGAACCAATAGCTATGATTTACTATATATGGACACCAATATCACGCCTAAGAAATGTCTTTTTCTGCAGCATCATACTGAAACTTATAAAAACGGATAAAACAACATACGGATTTAATGAAAAAGGTATTTCACATTGAAATCACCATTATAAAAACTGCTAAATGATAACAATGTACATGCTAGAAGTATTAGCTAACCCCCGTATACTGTATACATCATATTCCTGATAGCTGGTTTCAGACTATGAGCACTGATTCTCGCTTTTGTTGCTGCTTATCTCTCAAAGCATCACTGTCATGGAATTTTGCTGATATTTTTGACTGATGCACCTCTAATTCGGGCACTCACAATTTCCAGACAATTGCCATTTGTAATTACCAGACAGTTTCTTTGCTGACAAATACAGCAAATTTTTATTAGAAGTGATATTACTCTCACTTTTCTGTGAGGAGTTTGCATTATTTTCTAATATTGTTGTGAGTTGTTTTACATGATTTGTATCGCAGCCAGACCAAAGGATGATCACAAATTAAAAACACAGTAATCAGAACCAGTGTAAAAAAAAAAAAAACAAAAAGAGAAAAATCCTGATATGTACATCCTTTGGAAAGAATCTCAGAGGAAGTGTCACACAGAGTCCCACCTGTTCTGGCCAGGGAAAATAAAGGAGCTCTCTCTCTCTCTCTCTCTCTCTCTCTCTCTCTCTCTCNCACACACACACACACAGGCCACAGATTTACTGTGGCCTGTGTGTGTCATATTTGGGGATTCTTTTCCTCTTAACTTCTTTCCCTCAGCCCTGAGGTGACTGACCCCAGGGTCAAGGGGTCAAGGTGCAAACAAACTCCTGGCTGAAGATTTGAGGCACATTTATATGTGTGCCAGCATTTCCAATTCATTCTGTGTGTGTGGCGCTGAGAAATATCTGCTGTGCTTTGTTTTGTGTCTCTAAGTTCTCACAAGGAAAAGCTATTCTGTGCTTTGCTCATCTGTAGTTTCTGTATTTCACTGAATCTGTGTTATTATTAGAACTCGGCAGTTTGTGTCTTAGAATGAGCAGAATGTGGGGCAGGGCTCAGGCATAGGGAACTGCTGATACCACGTAGTATTTATAGATGTGTATGTGAGAGAGCTAGAGAGGCTACGTGAGAGGGAATTGGTGTTGAGGGAATTTGTTATCTGAGCCTTCTTCTGTGTCTCTAACCTCTTAAACCAGTTTTGAGAGGTCAGTGGTACACATTAGGGTCTCTCTTGTCTTCTCTCTCTCTCTCTCTCTCTCTCTCTCTCTC
>VXCM01003162.1:33233-52124 GCA_014773175.1 Lucifuga dentata | reverse complement strand
CTATATGCATCCAATGGTATATTCCAAACTCTTCCCCCACGACTAGATTTTCTCCCATTTTGAATTTTCCGAAACAGTTTTTTCATATCTCCGCCTCCAATTTTGGCTCAGTCATCACCAAAATTTGCATGTGGCATGTCTGGCCCAAGCCAGACAACAGTAGCATTTCAGTTTTTTGATACTCTGAGTCATTTTGCTGCAATTGGCTGAGAAAGCTGTAAGCGTGGCTAATTGTACAACATGTGGTATATCTCCTGAAGGAATTAGTCTACTGTAACCAAACTTGGTGGACATGTTCATGTTCACTACAGACATCTGCATAAAATGAATCATAAATTGACCTGATGGGGGCGCTATAACACCTACAGTAAACTTTCATCAATAACTTCTAAACAGTAGATCACAGAATCAAACAATTTTTTCTCTGTATTCCTTGGGCTAAGATGCATCTGTCCATTTAAGCCACACCCCTTTCAAAGTCATACCTTGTCCGCCATTTTGAATTTTTTGCAAATTTTGGTTTAAGCATTTCTTCCTCAAACATTGTAAAAAACTAAAACTTAACAGATTGGTTCAACATCTCACCCACTACTCAGGAAAAAAAAAAACATGCAGATTGGCCTGAAGGTGGTGCTGCAACAAGCGTGCTTGCATTTTAGTCCATAACTTACTTTACCTTAGCCTTCCTATACATTTAATATAGTCTTACTATACAATTACTACACTCTTATTATACAGTTAATATAGTTTTACTATACACTTAGTATAGTGTTACTATATAATTAATGTAGTCTTACAATACGCTTACTATAGTCTTACTATATGCTTACACTTACTGTAGACTTAGTACACACTAACTATAATCTTACTATAGTCTTACTATACACTTACTATAGTAAGTGTATAAAAAGACCATAGTAAGTGTGTACTAAGACTGTAGTAAGACTATGGTAATAATCACTTTATTCATATAGCACCTTTAAAAACAGAGTTTACAAAGTGCTTTGACAGACAAAGCAATATAATATAACAGCAGAAAGCCAAACAGACAGGCAAAACAAGAGCAAGACAAAAGTCAGGAAAAGTTCAGTTAAGCTACCAACAAAACAAGGACACAAATGATAAACAAGGGAATAGGTAAAAACTAAACTATAAAAAAGTAAAAAAAAATTAAATAAAAACCATTACAACACTAATAAATGAACAAATACATAAACAACAAATACAGATAAGACAATAAAAGCAAGAAAAAGGACAATTTAAGGATGACACATAAAAGCAAGTCTATAAAAATGGGTTTTAAGAAGAGATTTAAAAGAAGACACTGAATCTGCGAGCATTATCTCCTCAGGCAGGTCGTTCCAAAGTAGAAGGGCCCTGATGGCAAAAGCACTGTCACCTTTGGATTTCAGCCTCGACTTTGGAACAGCCACAAGTGTCCCACCCGAGGACCTAAGGCTGCGAACTGACTCATATGGAGTCAACATTTCAGTAATGTAAGACGGAGCCAGACCCAGGAGTGCTTTAAAAGTGATTAATAAAATCTTAAACTCAATTCTAAATCGAACACGGAACCAGTGGAGGGAAGCCAGGAATGGGGTAATGTGATGTCGTCTATTAAAACCAATGAGAAGCCTAAGTAAGTGTGTAGCAAGACTATAATAAGTGTATAAAAAAGACTATAGTAATTTTATAGTAAGACTTATATAAGTGTATAGTAAAACTATAGTAAGTGTATAGTAAGACTATAGTAAGTGTATAGTAAGACTANTATAAGTGTATAGTAAAACTATAGTAAGTGTATAGTAAGACTATAGTAAGTGTATAGTAAGACTATATTAAGTAAAAAAAAAAGATTGTAGTCAGTGCATAAAGACTATAGTAAGTGTATAGTAAGACTATATTGTCTATAATAAGACTATAGTAAGTGTATAATGAGACTATAGTAAGTGTTTAGTAAGACTAATAAGTGTATAGTAAAACTATAGTAAGTGCATAGTAAGACTATATTATGTACCTAGTAATACTACAAGTGTATATTAAGACTATAGTAAGTGTATAGTAAATGCTATAGTAAGACTGTAGTAACTGTATAGTAAGTGTATAGGCTATAGGAAGTCTATAGTAAGTGTGTAAAAAGACTATAGTAAGTGTANCTGTATAGTAAGTGTATAGGCTATAGGAAGTCTATAGTAAGTGTGTAAAAAGACTATAGTAAGTGTATAGTAAATGCTATAGAAAGTATATAGTAACGCTACAGTAAATGCATAGTAAGACTATATTCAGTGTATATTAATACTATTGTAGGTGTATAGTAAGTGTATAAGACTACATAATAAATGTATAGGAAGACCAATATGAGTTTATAGTAAGTGTATAGTAAGTCTATATAAAATACAATAGTAAGTGAATAAAAAGCGTATAGTAATTGTATAGTAAGACTATAGTTAAGTGTATAGTAAGACTATTTTAAGTGTGTAGTAAGTGTATAGTAAGACTATAGTAGGTGTATACTAAGACTATAGTAAGTCTGTTGTAACACTATAGTGTATAGTAAGACTATAGTAAGTGTATAGTAAGAGTTTCGTAAGTGTATAGTAAGACTAATATAAGTATATAGTAAAACTACAGTAAGTGTATAGTAAGACAATATTATGTACCTAGTAATACTACAAGTGTATATTAAGACTATAGTAAGTGTATAGTAAGACTATAAGTGTATAGTAAGAATATAATAAGTGTATAGTAAGACTATAGTAAGTCTATACTAAGACTACAGTAAGACTATACTAAGAAAACAAAAGATTGTAGTTAGTGCATAAAGATTATAGTAAGACTATAATAAGTCTATATTAAGTATACAGTAAGACTACAGTAAGTGTATAAAAAGACTATAGTAATTGTATAGTAAGACTAATATAAGTGTATAGTAAAACTATAGTAAGTCAAGAGTATAGTATAGTAGTATAGTAAGAATATATTATGTGCCTAGTATGACTACAAGTGTATATTAAGACTATAGTAAGTGTATAGTAAGTTGGTGTGAGAGAAGAGGAGGCAGAGGATAGGGTTAGATGGAGGCAGATGATTCACTGTGGTGACCCCTGAAGGGAAAGCCGAAAAGAAAAGAAGAAGAAGTAAGTGTATAGTAAGACGATAGTAAGGCTCTAGTAAGTGTATAGTAAGACTCTAGTACGACCATAGTGAGTGTATGGTTAGTGTATAGTAAAACTATAGTAAGACTATAGTAAGTGTATAGTAAGATTATATTATGTGCCTAGTAAGACTACAAGTGTATATTAAGACTATAGTAAGTTTATAGTAAGGCTATAGTAAGACTATAGTTAGTGTGTATAAGGCTATAGTATGTATATAAAAAGACTATAGTAAGTGTGTAGTAAGACTATAGTAAGTGTATAGTAAGGCTATAGTAGGTGTATAAAAAGATAATATTAATTGTATAGTAATACTACAGTAAGTGTATAGTAAGACTATAGTAAGTGTATAAAAAATCTATAGCAAGTGTATAGTAAGACTATAGTAATTTTATACTAAGACAAATATAAGTGTATAGTAAGATGATAGTAAGTGTATAGGAAGAGTATTTTAAGTATATAGCAATACTTTAGTAAGTTTATAAAAAGACTTTAGTAATTGTACAGTAAGAGTAATATAAGAGTATAAGTCTATAGTAAATGTATAGTAAGATTATAGTAAGTGTATAATAAGACTGCAGTTAGTGTATAAAAAGACTATGTTAACTACATAAATAGACTATAGTAAGTGTATAGTAAGACTATACTAAGTAAATAAAAGATTGTAATAAGTGCATGAAGACTGTAGTAAGTTTATAGTAAGACTATAGTAAGACTAATATAAGTGTATAGTAAAACTATAGTAAGTATATAGTAAGACTATATTATGTGCCTAGTAAGACTAATACCAAGTGTATATTAAGACTATAAGTGTATAGTAAGACTATAGTAAGTGTATAGTAACACTATACTAAGTAAAACAAAGATTGTAGTAAGTGCATAAAAATACTATAGTAATTGTATAGTAAGACTATAGTAAGTGTATAGTAAGACTATAGTAAGTGTATGGAAAGACTGTAAGTGTATAGTAAGACTATAATAATTGTATAGTAAGACTAATATAAGTGTATAGTAAAACTACAGTAAGTGTATTGTAAGACTATATTATGTGCCTAGTAAGACTATAGTAAGTGTATATTAAGACTATAAGTGTTTAATAAGAGTATAATAAGTGTATAGTAAGACTATAGTAACTGTATACTAAGACTATAGTAAGTGTATAGTAAGAATAAACTAAGTAAAAAAAAAAGATTGTAGTTAGTGCATAAAGACTACAGTAAGTGTATATTACGACTATAGTAAGACTATAGTAATTGTATAGTAAGACTATAGTAAGTGTATAAAAAAGACTATTGTAATTGTATACTAAGACCAATATAAGTTTATAATAAAACTATAGTAAGTGTATAGTAAGACTATAACACTATAGTAAGAAATATAGTAAGTGTATAGTAAGACTATAGCAAGAACTATAGTAAGTGTATAGTAGAACTCTAGTAAGTGTATAGTAAGACTATAGTATGACCATAGTGAGTGTACAGTAAGACTATAGTAAGTGTATAGTAAAACTATAGTAAGACTTAGTAAGTATATAGTAAGTGTCTAGTAAGACTATAATAAGTGTATAGTAAAGCTATAGTAAGTGTATAAAAAGATGATATTAATTGTATAGTAATACTATAGTAAGTGTATAATAAGACTATAATAAGTGTATAAAAAGACTATAGCAATTGTATAGTAAGACTAATATAAGTGTATGGAAAGTCTATAATAAATGTATAGTAAGACTATAGTAAGTGTATATTAAGACTATAGTAAAACTATAGTAAGTGTATAGGAAGAGTATAGTAAGTGTATAGCAAGACAATAATAAGTGTATAGTAATACTTTAGCACGTTTATAAAAAGACTATAGTAATTGTACAGTAAGACTAATATAATAGTACAGTAAGTCTATAGTAAATGTATAGTAAGTGTATAGTAAGAGTATAGTACGACCATAGTAAGTGTATGGTAAGACTATAGTAACTGTGTAGTAAGACTATAGGAAGTGTATAGTAAGAATATAATAAGTGTATAAAAAGACAATAGTAATTGTATACTAAGACAAATATAAGTGTATAGTAAGACTATATTGTGTATAGGAAGAGTATAGTAAGTGTATAGTAAGACTATAGCAAGAGTATAGCAAGACTATAATAAGTGTATAGTAATACTTTAGTAAGTTTATAAAAAAAAGTATAGTAATTGTATAGTAAGACTAATATAAGAGTATAGTAAGTCTATAGGAAATGTATAGTAAGACTACAGTAAGTGTATAGTAAGACTATAGCAAATGTATAGAAAGACTATAAGTGTATAGTAAGACTATAATAAGTGTACAAAAAAGACTATAGTAATTGTATAGTAAGACTAATATAAGTGTATAGTAAAACTACAGTAAGTGTATAGTATGTGACTAGAAAGACTATAGTAAGTGTATATTAAGACTACAGTAATACTTTAGCAAGTGTATAAAAAGACTATAGCAATTGTGTAGTAAGACTAATATAAGTATGGTAAGTCTATAATAAATGTATAGTAAGACTATAGTAAGTGTAAAGTAAGACTATAGTAAGTGTATAGTAAGACTATAGTAAGTGTATAACAAAGACTATTGTAATTGTATAGTAAGACTATATTATGTGCCTAGTAAGACTACAAGTGTATATTAAGACTATAGTAAGTGTATAGTAAGACTTTAGTAAGTTTATAAGAAGACTACAGTAAGTGTATGATAAGGTCATAGTAAGTGTATAAAAAGACGATAGTAAGTTTATAGTAATACTACAGTAAGTGCATAGTAAGACTATTGTAAGTGTATAAAAATACCATAGTAAGTGTATAGTAAGACAACTATAAGTGTATAGTAAGTGTGTAGGAAGAGTATAGTAATTGTATATCAAGAGTTTAATAAGTGTATAGTAATACTTTTGTAAGTTTATAAAAAGACTATAGTAATTGTACAGTAAGACTAATATAAAAGTATAGTAAGTTAACAGTAAATGTATAGTAAGACTATAGTAAGTGTATAATAAGACTGTAGTTAATGTATAAAAAGACTATGTTAAGTCCATAAAAAGACTATAGTAAGTGCATAAAATGACTATAGTATGTTTATAGTAATACTATAGTAAGACTATAGTAAGTGTATAAAAAAGACTATAATAATTGTATAGTAAGACTAATATAAGTGTATAGCAAAACTACAGTAAGTGTATAGTAAGACTATATTATGTGCCTAGTAAGACTATAGTAAGTGTATATTAAGACTATAAGTGTATAGTAAGAGTATAATAAGTAAAATAAAAGATTGTAGTAAGTGCATAAAGACTATAGTAAGTGTGTAGTAAGACTATAGTAAGTGTATAGTAAGACTATAGAAAATGTATGGAAAGACTATAAGTGTATAGTAAGACTGTAGTAAGTGTATAAAAAAGACTATAGTAATTGTATAGTAAGACTAATATAAGTGTATAGTAAGACTNTAAGTGTATAAAAAAGACTATAGTAATTGTATAGTAAGACTAATATAAGTGTATAGTAAGACTATATAATGTGCCTAGTAAGACTATAGTAAGTGTATGTTAAGACTATAAGTGTATAGTGAGAGTATAATAAGTGTATAGTGAAACTATAGTAAGTGTATAGTAAGACTATAGTACGACCATAGTAAGTGTCTAGTAAGACTATAATAAATGTATAGTAAGACTATAGTAAGTGTATAAAAAGATGATATTAATTGTGTAGTAATACTATATTAAGTGTATAGTAAGACTATATTATGTACCTAGTAAGACTACAAATGTATATTAAGACTACAGTAAGTGTTTAATAAGACAATAGTAAGTTTATAGTAAGACTATAGTTAGTGTATAGTAAGGCTATAGTAAGTATATAAAAAGACTNAGTAAGTTTATAGTAAGACTATAGTTAGTGTATAGTAAGGCTATAGTAAGTATATAAAAAGACTATAATAAGTGTGTAGTAAGACTATAGTAAGTGTATAGTAAGAATATAATAAGTGTATAGTAAGGCTATAGTAAGTGTGTAAAAAGACAATAGGAATTGTATAATAAGACTAATATGAGTGTATAGTAAGACTATATTAAGTGTATAGTAATGCTATTGTAGGTGTATAGTAAGTGTATAAGACTATAGTAAATGTATAGTAAGGCTATAATAAGTGTATAGTAAGACTATATTCAGTGTATAGTAATACTATTGTAGGTGTATAGTAAGTGTATAAGACTATAGTAAATGTATAGTAAGGCTATAATAAGTGTATAGTAAGACTATATTCAGTGTATAGTAATACTATTGTAGGTGTATAGTAAGTGTATAAGACTATAGTAATTGTATAGTAAAGTATACTATAATAAGTGTATAGTGAGACTATAGTAAGTGAATAAAAAGACAATAGGAATTGTATATTAAGACTAATATGAGTGTATAGTAAGACTATATAAAAATAGTAAGTGTATAAAAACAGTATAGTAATTGTATAGTAAGACTATAGTTAAGTGTATAGTAAGACTATAGTAAGACTATTTTAANAGTATAGTAATTGTATAGTAAGACTATAGTTAAGTGTATAGTAAGACTATAGTAAGACTATTTTAAGAGTGTAGTAAGTGTATAGTAAGACTATATTAAGTGTATACTAAGACTATAGTAAGTCTGTTGTAAGACTATTGTGTATAGTAAGGCTATAGTAAGTGTATAGTAAGAGTATCGTAAGTGTATATTAAGACTATAGTAAGTGTAAAATAAGACTATACTAAGTAAAAAAAGACTGTAGTAAGCGCATAAAAAGACTATAGTAAGTGTATACTAAGACTATAGTAAGACTATAGTAAGTGTATAGTAAAACTATAGTAAGTTTATGGAAAGACTATAAGTGTATAGTAAGACTATAAGTGTATAAAAAGACTATAATAATTGTATAGTAAGACTAATATAAGTGTATAGCAAAACTACAGCAAGTGTATAGTAAGACTATATTATGTGCCTAGTAAGACTATAGTAAGTGTATATTAAGACTATAAGTGTATAGTAAGAGTATAATAAGTAAAAAAAAAAGATTGTAGTAAGTGCATAAAGACTATAGTAAGATTATAGTTGGTGTATAGTAAAACTATAGTAAGTGTCTAGTAAGGGTATAGTAAGTGTCTAGTAAGACTATAATAAGTGTATAGTAAGGCTATAGTAAGTGTATAAAAAGATGATATTAATTGTATAGTAATACCATAGTAAATGTATAGTAAGACTATAATAAGTGTATAAAAAGACTATATCAAGTGTATAGTAAGACTAATATAAGTGTATGGTAAATCTATACTAAATGTATAGTAAGACTATTGCAAGTGTATAAAAAGACTATAGTAAGTGTATATCAATACTATAATAAGCCTATATTAAGACTATAGTAAATGTATAGTAAGAGTATAGTAAGTGTATAGTCAGACTATATTAAGCAAAAAAAAAAGATTGTAGTCAGTGCATAAAAAGACTACAGTAAGTGTATAGTAAGACTATAGGACGACCATAGTAAGTGTATAGTAAGACTATAGTACGTGTATAGTAAGACTATAGTAAGTATATAGTAAGACAATAGTAAGTGTATAGTAAGACTATATTATGTGACTAGTAAGACTATAGTAAGTGTATAGAAAAAATNTAAGTGTATAGTAAGACTATATTATGTGACTAGTAAGACTATAGTAAGTGTATAGAAAAAATGTGTACAGTAAGACTATAGTAAGCTTATAGTAAGGCTATAGTAAGACTATAGTTAGTGTATAGTAAGGCTATAGTAAGTATACAAAAAGGCTATAGTAAATGTGTAGTAAGACTATAGTAAGTGTATAGTAAGATTATAATAAGTGTATAAAAAAACTATAGTAAGTGTATAGTAAGACTATAGTAGGTGTATAAAAAGACTATAGTTATTGTATAGTAAGACAAACATAAGTGTATAGTAAGACTATACTAAGTAAACAAAGATTGTAGTAAGTGCATAAAAAGACAATAGTAAGTGTATCGTAAGACTATAGTAAGAGAATAGTAAGTGTATAGTAAGACTATAGTAAGTGTATGGAAAGACTATAGTACGACCATAGTAAGTGTATAGTAAGATTATAATAAGTGTATAAAAAAACTATAGTAAGTGTATAGTAAGACTATAGTAGGTGTATAAAAAGACTATAGTTATTGTATAGTAAGACAAACATAAGTGTATAGTAAGACTATACTAAGTAAACAAAGATTGTAGTAAGTGCATAAAAAGACAATAGTAAGTGTATCGTAAGACTATAGTAAGAGAATAGTAAGTGTATAGTAAGACTATAGTAAGTGTATGGAAAGACTATAGTACGACCATAGTAAGTGTATAGTAAGACTATAGTACGTGTATAGTGAAACTATAGTAAGTGTATAGTAAGACTATAGTAAGACTATAGTAAGTATATAGTAAGTCTATAGTAAGTGTATAGTAAGGCTATATTATGTGACTAGTAAGACTATAGTAAGTGTATAATAAAATGTGTATAGTAAGACTATAGTAAGCTTATAGTAAGGCTATAGTAAGCGTATAGTTAGTGTATAGTAAGGCTATAGTAAGTATATAAAAAGACTATAGTAAATGTGTAGTAAGACTATAGTAAGTGTATAGTAAGATTATAATGTGTATAAAAAACTATAGTAAGTGTATAGCAAGACTATAGTAGGTGTATAAAAATACTATAGTAAGTGTACAGGAAGAGTATAGTAAGTGTATAGTAAGAGTATAGTAAGTGTATAGCAAGACTATATTAAGTGTGTAGTAATACTTTAGTAAGTTTACAAAAAGACTACAGTAATTGTACAGTAAGACTAATATAAGAGTATAGTAAGTCTATAGTAAATGTATTGTAAGGCTATAGTAAGTGTATAATAAGACTGCATTTAGTATATAAAGACTATGTTAAGTGCATAAAAAGACTATATTAAGACTATAGTAAGTATATAGTAAGACTATACTAAATGAAAAAAATTGTAGTAAGTGCATAAAAAGACAATAGTAAGTGTATAGTAAGACTATACTAAGTGAAAAAACAGATTGTAGTAAGTGCATAAAAAAATTATAGTAAGTTTATAGTAAGACTATAGTAAGTGTATAAAAAAGACTATAGTAATTGTATAGTAAGACTAATATAAGTGTATAGTAAGACTATATTATGTGCCTAGTAAGACTATAGTAAGTGTACATTAAGAGTATAAGTGAATAGTAAGAGTATAATAAGTGTATAGTAAGACTATAGTAAGTGTATACTAAGACTATAGTAAGTGTATAGTAAGACTATACTAAGTTAAAAAAAAAGATTGTAGTAAGTGCATAAAGTCTATAGTAAGTGTATAGTAAGACTATATTATGTGCCAAGTAAGACTACAAGTGTATACTAAGACTATAGTAAGTGTATAATAAGACTATAGTAAGTGTCTAGTAAGACTATAATAACACTATAGTAAGAACTATAGTAAGTGTATAGTACGACTATAGTAAGACTATAGCAAGAACTATAGTAAGTGTATAGTAAGGCTATAGTACGTGTAGAGTGAAACTATAATAAGTGTATACTAAGATTATAGTACGACCATAGTAAGTGTATAGTAAGACTATAGTAAGTGTATAGTAAAACTATAGTAAGTGTATAGTAAGAGTATCATAAGTGTATAGTAAGACTAATATAAGTGTATGGTAAATCTATAGTAAATATATAGTAAGACTATTGCAAGTGTATAAAAAGACTATAGTACGTGTATATCAATACTATAATAAGCCTATATTAAGACTATAGTAAATGTATAGTAAGAGTATAGTAAGTGCATAGTAAGACTATATTAACCAAAAAAAAAGATTGTAGTCAGTGCATAAACAGACTACAGTAAGTGTATAGTAAGACTATAGTACGACCATAGTAAGTGTATAGTAAGACTATAGTAAGACTAGAGTAAGTATGTAGTAAGACTATAGTAAGTGTATAGTAAGACTATATTATGTGACTAGTAAGACTATAGTAAGTGTATAGAAAAAATNTAAGTGTATAGTAAGACTATATTATGTGACTAGTAAGACTATAGTAAGTGTATAGAAAAAATGTGTATAGTAAGACTATAGTAAGCTTATAGTAAGGCTATAGTAAGTATATAAAAAGACTATAGTAAATGTGTAGTAAGACTATAGTAAGTGTATAGTAAGATTATAATAAGTGTATAAAAAAACTATAGTAAGTGTATAGTAAGACTATAGTAGGTGTATAAAAAGACTATAGTAATTGTATAGTAAGACAAATATAAGTGTATAGTAAGACTATATTAAGTGTATAGTAATACTTTAGTAAGTTTACAAAGACTATAGTAATTGTACAGTAAGACTAATATAAGAGTATAGTAAGTCTACAGTAAATGTATAGTAAGACTATAGTAAGTGTATAATAAGACTGCATTTAGTATATAAAGACTATGTTAAGTGCATAAAAAGACAATAGTAAGTGTATAATAAGACTATATTAAGTATATAGTAAGACTATAGTAAGTGTATAGTAAGACCATACTAAGTAAATAAAAGATTGTAGTAAGTGCATAAAAAGACTGTAGTAAATTTATAGTAAGACTATAGTAAGTGTATACAAAAGACTATAGTAATTGTATACTAAGACTAATATAAGTGTATAGTAAAACTATAGTAAGTGTATAGTAATACTATATTATGTGCCTAGTAAGACTATAGTAAGTGTATGGAAAGACTATAAGTATATAGTAAGACTATAATAATTGTATAGTAAGACTAATATAAGTGTATAGTAAAATTACAGTAAGTGTATAGTAAGACTATATATTATGTGCCTAGTAAGATTATAGTAAGCGTATATTAAGACCATAGTAAGTGTATAGTAAGAATATACTAACTAAAAAAAAACTGTAAGTAAAAAAAAAAAACTAACTAAACAGACTGTAGTAATTTTATAGTAAGTGTATAGGCTATAGGAAGTCTATAGTAGGTGTGTAAAAAGACTATAGTAAGTGTATAAGACTATAGTAAGTGTATAGTAAATGCTATAGTAAGTNGTGTGTAAAAAGACTATAGTAAGTGTATAAGACTATAGTAAGTGTATAGTAAATGCTATAGTAAGTACATAGTAAGGCTACAGTAAATGTATAGTAAAACTATATTAAGTGTATAGTAATGCTATTGTAGGTGTATAGTAAATGTATAAGACTATATAGTAAATGTATAGCAAGACTATAATAACTGTATAGTAAGACTATAGTAAGTGTGTAAAAAGACAATAGGATTTGTATAGAAAGACTAATATGAGTGTATAGTAAGACTATGTTAAGTGTATAGTAATACTATTGTAGGTGTATAGTAAGTGTATAAGACTACAGTAAATATATGGTAAGACTACAATATGTGTATAGTAAGACTATATTGAGTGTATAGTAATACTATTGTAGGTGTATAGTAAGTGTATAAGACTATAGTAATTGTATAGTAAGACTATAATAAGTGTATAGTAAGGCCATAGTAAGTGAATAAAAAGACAATAAGAATTGTATATTAAGACTAATATGAGTGTATAGTAAGACTATAGTAAGTGTATAGTAAGACTATATAAATATAGTAGGTGTATAAAAAGAGTATAGTAATTGTATAGTAAGATTATAGTTAATAGTATAGTAAGACTATAGTAAGACTATTTTAAGTGTGTAGTAAGTGTATAGTAAGACAAAAATAGGTGTATACTAAGACTATAGTAAGTCTGTTGCAAGACTATAATATATAGTAAGACTATAGTAAGTGTATAGTAAGAGTATACTAAGTAAAAAACAGATTTTAGTAAGTGCATAAAAAGACTATAGTAAGACTATAGTAAGTGTATAGTAAGACTATATTAAGTAAAAAAAAGATTGTAGTAAGTGCATAAAAAAATTATAGTAAGTGTATGGAAAGACTATAAGTGTATAGTAAGACTATAAGTGTATAAAAAAAGACTATAATAATTGTATAGTAAGACTATAGTAAGACTAATATAAGTGTATAGTAAAACTACAGTAAGTGTATAGTAAGGCTATATTATGTGCCTAGTAAGACTATAGTAAGTGTATATTAAGATTATAAGTGTATAGTAAGAGTATAATAAGAGTATAGTAAGACTATATTAAGTGTATATTAAGACTACAGTAAGTGTATAGTAAGATTATACTACGTAAAAAAAAGATTGTAGTAAGTGCATAAAATAACTATAGTAAGTTTATAGTAAGACTATAGTAAGTGTATATTAAGACTACAGTAAGTGTATAGTAAGACTATACTAAGTAAAAAAAGATTGTAGTAAGTGCATAAAAAAACTATAGTAAGTGTATAGTAAAACTATAGTAAGTGTATAGTAAGACTACATTATGTGCCTAGTAAGACTATACTAAGTGTATATTAAAACTAAAAGTGTATAGTAAGACTATAGTAAGTGTATAGAAAGACTATAGCACGACCATAGTAAGTGTATAGTAAGAATGTAGTAAGTGTATAGTAAGTGTATAGGTTATAGGAAGTCTATAGTAAGTGTAAAAAGACTATAGTATATAGTGATACTTTAGTAAGTGTATAAAAAGACTATAGCAATTGTATAGTATGACTAATATAAGTGTATGGTAAGTCTGTAGTAAATGTATAGTAAGATTATAGTAAGTGTATAGTAAGACTATAGTATGTGTATAGTGAAACTATAGTAAGTGTATAGTAAGACTATAGTAAGACTATAGTAAGTGTATAGTAAAACTATACTAAGTGAAAAAAAGATTGTAGTAACTGCATAAAAAGACTATAGTAAGTGTATAGTAACACTATAGTAAGTGTATAGTAAGACTATATTATGTGACTAGTAACACTATAGTAAGTGTATATTAAGAGTACAAGTGTATATTAAGACTATAGTTAGTGTATAGTAAGGTGATAGTAAGTATATAAAAAGACTTTAGTGTGTAGCAAGACTATAGTAAGTGTATAGTAAGAATATAATAAGTGTATAATAAGGCTATAGTAAGTGTATACAAAAACGATATTAATTGTATAGTAATACTACAGTAAGTGTACAGTAAGACTATAGTAAGTGTATAAAAAAACTATAGTAAGTATATAGTAAGAGTATAGTTAGTGTTTAGTAAGTGTATAGTAAGACTATAGTAGGTGTATAAAAAGACTATAGTAATTGTACAGTAAGATAAATATAAGTGTAGAGTAAGACTATAGGAAGTGTATAGGAAGAGTATAGTAACTGTATAGCAAAACTATAATAAATACTTTAGTAAGTTTATAAAAAGACTATAGTAATTGTACAGTAAGACTATAGTAAGTGTATAAAAAGACTATAGTAAGTGTATCTCAATACTATAAGAAGCCTATATTAAGATTATAGTAAGTGTATAGTAAGACTATAGTAAGTATATAGTAAAACTATATTAAGTGTATAGTAAGACTATACTAAGTAAAAAAAAAAGATTGTAGTAAGTGCATAAAAAGACTATATTAAGTGTATATTAAGACTATAATAAGTGTATAGAAAGACTATAAGTGTATAGTAAGACTATATTATGTGACTAGTAAGACTACAAGTGTATATTAAGACTACAGTATGTGTACTGTAATGTAATACTATAGTAAGTGTATAATAAGACTATGCTAAGTCTATAGTAAGACTATAGTAAGTGTATAGTAAGACTATATTAAGTAAAAAAAAGATTGTATTAAGTGCATAAAATGACTATAGTATGTATATAGTAAGACTATAGTAAGTCTATAATAAGTGTATAGAAAGACTATAGCACGACCATAGTAAGTGTATAGTAAGACTGTAGTAAGTGTATAGTAAGTGTATAGGTTATAGGAAGTCTATAGNCATAGTAAGTGTATAGTAAGACTGTAGTAAGTGTATAGTAAGTGTATAGGTTATAGGAAGTCTATAGTAAGTGTGTAAAAAGACTATATTAAGTGTATATTAAGACTATAGTAAGACTATAGTAAGTGTATAGAAAGACTATAAGTGTATAGTAAGACTATATTATGTGACTAGTAAGACTACAAGTGTATATTAAGACTACAGTATGTGTANTGTATAGTAAGACTATATTATGTGACTAGTAAGACTACAAGTGTATATTAAGACTACAGTATGTGTATAGTAAGACTATAGTAAGTGTATAGTAAGATTATCCTAAATAAAAAAGGATTGTAGTAAGTGCATAAAATGACTATAGTAAGTTTATAGTAAGAGTATAGTAAGTGTATAGTAAGACTATAGTAAGTGTATAGAAAGAATATAAGTGTATAGTAAGACTATAATAAGTGTATAAAAAAGACTATTGTAATTGTATAGTAAGACTAATATAAGTGTATAGTAAAACTATACTAAGCGTAGAGTAAGACTATATTATGTGCCTAGTAAGACTACAAGTGTATATTAAGAATATAGTAAGTGAATAGTAAGATTATAGTAAGTGTATAGAAAGACTATAGTACGACCATAGTAAGTGTATAGTAATTCTGTAGTAAGTGTATAGTAAGACTGTAGTAAGTGTATAGTAAGTGTATAGGCTATAGGAAGTCTATAGTAAGTGTGTAAAAAGACTATAGTAAGTGTATAGTAAGACTATAGTAAGTGTATAAAAAGACTATAATAAGTGTATAGTAAGACTATAATAAGTGTATAAAAAGACTATAGCAAGTGTATAGTAAGACTACAGTAAGTTTGTAGTAAGTATATAGTAATACTTTAGTAAGAGTATAAAAAAGACTATAGCAATTGTATAGTAAGACTAAGTGTATGGTAACTCTATAGTAAATGTGTAGTAAGACTATAGTAAGTGTATAGTAACATTATAGTAAGCGTATAGTAAGATTACAGTACGACCATAGTAAGTGTATACTAAGACTATAGTATGTGTATAGTGAAACTATAGTAAGTGTATAGTAAGACTATAGTAAGTGTATAGTAAAATTATAGTAAGTAAAAAAAAGATTGTAGTAAGTGCATAAAAAGTTTATAGTAAGTGTATAGTAACACTATAGTAAGTGTTTATTAAGACTATAGCAAGACTATAGTAAGTGTATAAAAAGACTATACTAAGTGTATATCAATACTATAATAAGCCTATATTAAGACTACAGTAAATGTATAGTAAGAGTATAGGAAGTGTATAGTAAGACTATAGTAAGTGTATCGTAAGACTATATTATGTGCCTAGTAATACTACAAGTGTATATTAAGACTATAGTAAGTGTATAGTAAGACTCTAGTAAGATTATAGTAAGTGTATAGTAAGACTCTAGTAAGATTATAGTAAGTGTATAGTAAGACTATAGTAAGACTATAGTAAATGTATAGTAAGACTATAGTACGTGTATAGTGAAACTATAATAAGTGTATAGTAAGACTATAGTAAGTGTACAGTAAGACTATAGCAAGTGTATAGTAAGACTATACAAAGTAAAAAAAAATTGTAGTAAGTGCATAAAAAGATTATAGTAAGTGTATAGTAAGACTATAGTACGTGTATAGTGAAACTATAATAAGTGTATAGTAAGACTGTAGTAAGTTTATAGTAAATGTATAGGCTATAGGAAGTCTATACTATGTGTGTAAATAGACTGTAGTAAGTGTATAAGACTATAGTAAGTGTATAGTAAATGCTATTGTAAGTATATAGTAAGGCTACAGTAAGTGTATAGTAAGACTATATTAAGTGTATTGTAATACTATTGTAGGTGTATAGTAAGTGTATAAGACTATATAGTAAATGTATAGGAAGACTATAATAAGTGTATAGTAAGACTATAGTAAGTAATGCAGCCTCAAGGGGGCATAAGCCAGTGTCCACCTTGTGCCGGTCCCAAGCCCAAATAAATGCAGAGGGTTGTGTCAGGAAGGGCATCCGACGTAAAACCTATGCCAAAGCAAAGATGCGAATCATTCCTATGACTTCCATACCGGATCGGTCGAGGCCCGGGTTAACAACGACCGCCATCGGTACTGTTGACCTACAGGGTGCTGGTGGAAATTGGGCTACTGTTGGTCGAAGAAGGAGAGGAGGAAGGTGTGTCCGTAGGCACGACTTTCTCTGACCCAGCAGGCTGCCTAACAGCCTCTGGTTGGACTCCAGTGAGAGGCCATGAAGGAAGCTTATGTGAGTGGAAGAGTTTCTGCTGGAGGAGAAACAGGAAATACACAAATTAAACCTTCAGGAGAAACTGATGTTTCTGGTACCAACATGGAGACAATAAGTTTGAGAAAGAAGGAACCAGTATGAAGAAGGTTTATATATTCTGATATGAGTCATAATTTTAGCTGATAAAACATGTGACTGTAGAAAAACAAGAACTGCTGCTTTTATAAATGCAACAGTAACATCAACAGTCTCACTTGGTAGAGTTTTGGTCTGACTGGGTGTCTGCAGTCCAGGTCTTTTTGTGGATCTCTGTCCACACTGGGGACATGAGGAGTCTCCTGATGAAGCAGACTGGTCCCAGTATGAGCTGATACACTGTCTGCAGAACCAGTGTCCACAGCTGGTAGAGACTGGATCCTTCAGGGTGTCCTGACACAAAGCACAGCAGGACGGCTGATCCTCCACAGCACCATGACTCCACTTCCTGTGAAGATGAAGACAAACTGATTAAAACCATCGTTAAGTTTCAACTAAAAACTATAATCTTTATGTTGAGCTTTTACAGTGCACTGAACAAATCAATAATTGGATGCAGCAAAATTTCCTCTAATTAAACAAGGATAAAACTGAAATCATCACTTTTGGCACCAAAGAAGAGAGACTTAAAGTCTGAGCTCAGCTTATCAATCACCTAGAACCCAGATAAGAATCAATCTTATCAATCACCTTCTAGGTGATTGATAAGCTGTGTGGAGCCTTTGATTGACACACAGCTTTTTTTCTGGGGTACAGAAGGTCATTCTGGACATTTCTATTAGTTTTATTTACACTTTCATTATTTGAAGCTTTGTAATAATTTATTATTTTTTCCTAAGAGCTCTTGGGGGTTTTTGTCCTTAGTGGTTTTTGTTAGTATTATTTTTAGTTTTGCATTGTTTCCGGTCCTTTCTATATAGGAATATATAAAATATATATTTTGTACTAATTTCAGTCAGGGAGTTTGGTACATGTAGGCTGTAAATAAAGTTTGGTGAAAGTGGACATGAATAAACCTACAAAGATGATTTTGGTGAAGCATTCTGTGTTGTTATTTTCCCTCTTAATTTCTCCTATGAACATAGACTTTGAGTAGTTCTGGTAAACAAGTGCTACATCAGTTTTTAAAAGAAAGTCCTGTTGATCCAATAATAATAAATCTTCAAGTATTTTAAAATGAAAATTTTGATCCTGAAGACACAGCGACTGAGGCAGGAGATCAAACATTCTTATCAGAAAGATTTTACTGGACATTCTTCATCTCTGCCTTTTGTCATCCTAAAACCCAAACTCTTTGGCTGAGAGGAATTGTTGATCTGGCCCCTCCCCTCACATGATCTGGCTCCTCCCCTCATATGATCTGGCTCCTCCCCCACATGATCTGGCTCCTCCCCTCATATGATCTGGCTCCTCCCCCACATGATCTGGTCCCTCCCATCAGACTCCCATGATCCCACACTGCTCCTCCATCCCAGGATATGAAAGCTTGGGTCCCCTCAAAACATCCTCAAGTTACCCCC
>VXCM01003162.1:1374-32887 GCA_014773175.1 Lucifuga dentata | reverse complement strand
CCCCCACCCACCAAACCATTGACCTTAACCTAGTCCACCACCACACATCCTCCATGTTAACCCATCCACAGACCCTTCTACAAACTCCTGTTGACCTTCGACCTGGACAATGAAACTAAATTCTCTTCAAGGACACTTTTCTATTGAACTCTTCACTGGATCATGTCACTGTGTTTTTGGATTTACTCCATCATGGTGGGCTAAAGACCCTCTTGCTGGATCACGGCTTCATGNTGTTTTTGGATTTACTCCATCATGGTGGGCTAAAGACCCTCTTGCTGGATCACGGCTTCATGGTTGTGTTATATTTCTTCTTCTATTGTGACATCTTTGTTTTTTCTTTGTAATTTCTCACCTATGGCTCCTCTGTCACACCTGACCGTTAGAGGAGAGGAGATCTCTCTGTGAATTGTCTCTCCAGAGGTTTAAAACACTTTTTCCTTACATGTTAAGGTTTTTTTTTTATTATTATTGTAAAGGCCTTTAAGACATGATACATGATATTGAAATAAACTGGATTTGACTCAACAGAAATAAATGAAGTAACACAGCAGCATGCTGACTTCCTGTTTAGTGAATTATCCTCCATCATACAGGAGAAACAGAGCTCTTACTTTGTGTCTGAGGCTTCATCACTGAACACTGGAGGATCTTCCATGGACCAGTCGCTCTTCATGGACACACAGACAGACGCTGCAGACTCTGGTCTCTGGATCTGGTTCTGACCTCTGGAATCACAGAGATTTCTGAAAGATAAAATATCTTTGTGTTATGATCTCATGATGATGATGAAGATAACAGAGTTTACCTCCATTCAAACAGGTTCTGACTAAACTCTCTGTAGCTCCGCCCATGTCCTGCATTCAGAATACTAAAGGCCAGTTTATACTTCCAAACTGGAAGTAAACATGGAGGACATGTTCCACACATGTGGGACACGCTGTGTCCTGGTGTTTATTGTAGCCAGGGAGACGCTCAGGAGGGAAACAATCGGAGAACACACACATTCCCTTCCTGCTGCACCTTTACAGACTTATGCCTCCACAAACCTTCTGCTTCCCAATGTTTGGGCTAATTATACAGTTATTATGGCATTAGAATCATGCTCACAAACTGAAAGAGGACTCTCTCAAATTATGGCAGGAAAATAACAGCATAAATTATACAAATGCAGACAGTGACAGATCTCTTCACAACCTCTCTTCCAGTGAAGTGTCCATGTTGTTTTTCTGGAGCATGCAGTCGTCCTGATAGAAGCGGTGATAGATAAAATTTTATTCCTCAGTATGACTGTACAAGGTTCATGTATATTATGTGTTGCATGAAGTCATCATTAGTTTTATTGTAGAGCTTCTCTGAGTTCAAGAAACTACCTTATAAGGAGTTGTATGTCAAGAACTGCACTTATGTCAACTGAGAATGGCATTGTGTAAGTTGAGCATTTGTACCTATGTTGAGATCTCTCAGAGCTAGCCTGTTAAGGAATATGCACCTCTCTTTGTTTAGATGGAACCTGCATGACCTTTGACAGCGATATGATGAAGCCTGAGTGTGTGTGTGTGTGTTGATGGTAACCATCTGTAGTTCTCTTCAAGCATGTATAAAGATATGACTCACTCTGTACGCCTTTGTCTGGTCTTGGTTGATCTGTTCAATCTATAGCTACGTTCACATCACACACTGAAGTGGTCTAGATCTGATCTTTTTGCCTCCATGTGACTCAGACCAGATTTTTTCATATCAGATCTGGGCTACTTATGCTGGATTTACACTACGAGTCTTGATGCCCAATTCTGATCTTTTGCCTGTATCTGATTTTTTTGTTCAGCATATTTACATTTTCTTTTTTAAGTGGCTCATATCTGATACCTGTATTTACATGCTTTGACCTTTGACCTGTAGCAGCAGGATGCAGCTGCGCATGCACACATTTCTGAGACGGATGTAAAGAAAACGCTTCAGTGGATGAGAACTGTTTAGAAATATAATCAGCGGGTTAAAACTTTAACATGCAGAGAGAAACATCTGGTATGTTGTGTGAGCATTTATCTCTCCATCAGGACACGTATGTTCATCAGGCGATCATGGAGGAGAAGCGGGTGGAGTATTGCTGTAACGGCACACTAACTGCCACACTAACATGTGTATTTGACATAAACACACATCAGCATGTCTGATATATATAGCATGTCCTCCATTTCTGTTTACAGAGAGCGTCATATTGATGCATATTGATGTTACATAGGAGTCAGAATGGGAAGGAAATTCTGATCTGTGGATTTAGACAGCAGCAGCACTGGTGGATATCTGATANAGTCAGAATGGGAAGGAAATTCTGATCTGTGGATTTAGACAGCAGCAGCACTGGTGGATATCTGATACATATCTGATTTATTTACACATATGCAAGTGGCCCAAAACAGATATGAGGATATCTGATTTCATGTGACTTTTTACCATTTACATCTTCAGGAAACGTGTCTGATACGTGTCACATGTGAGCAAAACATCAGAATCAGGTCACGTGTGTGGTAGTGTAAATCCAGCCTTGCATATGTGGTCCTAGATCCGATCCATATCCGATCTCTGGTGATGCGACCTGTGTCCAACTGCTCAGATTGGATCTCATGTGGCTTTTTTAACGTCTCACTTATCTGCACATGTGCACATCGCATCTCGTCCTCATTCAGTGTCGGCGCCTCATAGCAGCCCGGTAAAAATAAATATGGAGNCATCGCATCTCGTCCTCATTCAGTGTCGGCGCCTCATAGCAGCCCGGTAAAAATAAATATGGAGGAGGAGACAAACAACAGCGACGGGGTCAGTGGAGAGATGAAGAAGGTTTAATTTTGTTGCACTGATGCAGCAGCAGCACAGGCTGAACCAGCAGCTCCTGAGCTCCAGACTCTGGAGCTCAGTCAACAGTAAAATTACACTTCTCAACTCCGCTTGTAAAACCGGTTTGAATGTTATCTTCAGCATGTTGAAGACCTAGTGTTATATATGAAACAACATGCACGAAAATAAGTGACTAACTGTTGTAGCGATACTGGAACAACTGGAGTTTAATAACTCTCTGGTTATGTTTTTCTGGAATGATAACCAGCTTTTACATGGAGTCCTGCTGAAGCCACAGGATCCTTCCTCCTCACACTAACTGCTCTTCTCAAACAGACACAATATACTTTCTACCCCCTATTTTTCCTGCATTCCACACACACTTCAAGAACCGTGTGAAGATAACATTCACTTTAAACATCTACAGAAGCACTCAGGAACTCCTCTCAAGATCCCTGCTGTGTGACCTTCTCCCCTTTAGTTGCAGGAGTCTTCAGGATAGACACTCTATAGACAAGAACTTTGGTCTGACCTCAAAATACCAGAAGAACTAGATTTACAATTTCAAATGGACTCATGACTCTTTGATTATGCTAAAGGCATTCAACAATTGGTGCCATCTTTCCTAAACCTCCTCTGCCATAAAGGAAAGAACAAACGGCCACTCCTATCTGCATCTGACCATCTCACAAATTGTCACCTCCACTGACTCCAGATCATCTACATCCTATGTCCTCACAGGATTAAGGACTCTGACTTCACTATATCAACTAAGACTCTTAATCAAGAGTCTATTCAGGAAACAAGAAGATATATGAAGTTACAACAATGTTTAGAGTCATGAAATAAATTGCCATCTCTCTCTCTCTCTCTCTCCTCTTCTCTCTAGTGCCTTAAACTATGTTTAGATACTGAAATTCATTTTCATTTACCACATGCTTGTGTTGTATTTGTGTTTGTGTTTATGTAGATAAGGTATTTAGTTTTATAAGTGTTATATTTCTCCAGTATACTTCTTAAATCACAGAACATCACACTGTCATTTTATGGTCCTTGAAGTTCACACAAAGTCTGTTTTAACAATCTACAACAACCTAAGCTTTTGTTTTATCTTTGTAATGTTTAGAATACTTGCATTAATGTAGAAATAGATTTAGTTANCTAAGCTTTTGTTTTATCTTTGTAATGTTTAGAATACTTGCATTAATGTAGAAATAGATTTAGTTAAGTAAAAATCATCAGATTTCATAATAGTGTTTTAGATGTTTAGATTTTGTGATAAATTCCTATTAGACAACAAAAGAGATGATTTATTTGTGTAACATGGTTTTGCTTGTGTCAGCATGTCGTACTGTGAGTTTACTATGTGAAATTTCTATGCATCATGTTTTGACAATGGGAAATGAGTGGACTTAGTATAAGTTATGTTTCTTTGATATAACAGAGATTAAGCTGCTCTGAGCTGCTGCCTCTGTTCATGACATCATCAGAAGGTTCCACAGGACAAAGAAATCTGGGCGTGTTCTCCACAACACGCGAAAGACTCTCTGTTTTAAAGATCACGGCAGTCTTTGTTCAGCTCTCTTTTATTCTTTTTTACTCTTTTGCTCTTTTTACTCCCTCTTTTTGCTCACTCTCTTTTTATATGCTTCTCTCTCAGCTTCTTCTCTCTTAGCCCTTCTTTTCTTCCTACTGTGCCACCACAGCTCCGGCTACCAGGTTCTTTTTATCCTTTAAGTAATCTCAAGTATTCTTTTTAGCTGCTCCAAGAAGTTTAGCCTGAATAACTAAGCGACAGATGTTCTCACAACTGCCACGTGATTTCATCTAAAGTTATTCATTTCAACTACAGTTAATTCTTAAAGTTAGTGCTGCTTCATCACATTCATCGGCTCCAGCGACATCCGTTGGAATTAAACTCCCATCCTGCAACTAACTCGGTTTGACCCAAAGTTCCAGCTCCAGCTGTTCGGCAAGGCATGCACCGATCTGGCTCCGAAGGAAGGCTCGTTGTTCGGATCCATGGAAGACGGCTGCGGATCTGAACATCCACAACCAAACAAGATGTGATTCAGCTGTTGAGCGTCTGAGTCCAGACTGGGCGATCCGACCTTTCCAGGCATCATTGGAGTGATCACATCCAGCGTAAGACATCTTGGCTTTGCCGATGTCAGAGTGATGCAGGCTAACTATTTTCCATTTTCATAACTTCCTTACCAACATCTCCGTAAAGTAAAGCTAGACTCAGTTAACATTAGAGTAGGTTAGGACTTTATTTTGAAAATCCACCAATTTTCCGTTGTCAAGCCTGGTTTTTCATACCTCAAATAATACCTATCTCATTCGTGTATTATTCCATTTTCCATCTGTAAATAAATGTTAACCTGTGAAATATCACTTTGTTTGCCTGTTTCAGTTTGGAGAAGGCATCACTGAATGAGAACAAATTCTTCCTTTAAGATTTGACACTGAGTATTAATTCAAGACTTGAGGCTGAATATTGATTAAAGAATCAAAAATGTTAAGTTTAAATAACTTATTTTCCACATAATGTGGATGGTGCCCCAATTAAATAAAATTAATATTTCTTCATTGAAATTATGATCTTAACATTATGACTTTGATTAACTTAATTATTGAGCATATTTATACGCTACACTGTTTACTGTGTGGCTCACATTTTAGTTACATCTGTGCATGCGTGGCAGTTCAGGACCTCAGCGTGTTCACACTCGTGTCGGATACAAGTCGCTTACAAATATGAAAGTGAACGATCAACACAAAAAGATCAGATCTGATTAAAAAATTGGAATTGAGCATTAAGATCTGTAACGTGAACGTAGCTTATGATTGCAGCCGAGCTCCCCAATAAAAGTATGAGCTGAATCAACTAATTCTTTGTGTCCTGAGTGTCATCCTTCAGCCAGATTCATCCTCCTATCAAGCAGTCCACGCATCACAACACAACTGGAATCCACACAACGGCCAACGTGTACACGCTCTGATGTAAGCAGATGATGAAAGTTACATCACGCTGACCTTCATGTACACGGAAAGTATAAATTGGCTTTAACTGTTCCATCAGGTAAAGATCAGAGGATGCAGCTAAACACAGGAACACATTTATAAACTCTTTCATCTCTGTGAGAGAATCTGCTAAACTCAGGAGATAAAGAGGCTGTCAAGTTAAGAGCGTTTTGACGTGTTGGACGTCTGATGAAGCTGCTATAAACTCGTGTCGTCTGCAGATCTTGAGCTCATCAGCTCAGTGCAGCTGATTTTTCTTTTACCATCGATCCTTTGAAAAACATACAAATGATCTGCTGACAAAAAACCAAAATAAGACATTTTTATCAACAGTTTTACACTCAGTCTCTAATTTTTATGAGCAAGTTGGCACTTCCTACTGCTGCTTCACAATAAAAGTCTTCCAGTAAGTCAGTGGTCAAAAGCTTTTAATGTGAAACAGCAGCAGGAAGTGTGTTTTAATTAGCATTATCTTAATACAGCAAATGAAGCAGAAAAGATTAAAGAACAAGCTGCTTTGTGTCAGAATAAAATAAAAACATGAATGTTGGAATAAAACTGAACTCCAAACCACAAAGACTCACGACCCACATGTGGTAAAACCCTCTGAGACACTCAGAGGAAATAAAGTGATGCTGACTTCCTGTTTAGTGAATTATCCTCCATCATGCAGGTTTACAGGATAAACAGAGCTCTTACTTTGTCTCTGAGGATCCATCACTGAGGTCTGGAGGAACGTCCATGGACTCTTTACTCTTCATGGACACACAGACGGACACTGATCCATCTTCCTCTTCATCCACAAAAACACTCATCTTCTCAACTTCAACAGGAAAAACTCATCACACAAAATGTTCTGGAAGAACAGGTCTGTTCACATCTCACAGTGAAACCTGAGAAAACAGGGAGTGTCACTGCTGACACACACACACACACACACACAGATACAGATGATCTAATAATGATTGATTACCTGATGACTGATTATTGATCAGGAGTTTTGTGAGGCTGCTTCAGTCAAACGCTTCATAACACCTCAGACTAGTTTTTGTTTCTGTGTATAAAAGCAGAACTCAGTTAGCTGGATGTGGAAATGAACATGCTAACCTGCTTTAACATGTCGACACTCCTGATCTGTTTCACTTTTCATAACTACGTCAACATGACTGAGAAAATTATAAGAGCTCCATAAAAGCACAGATACGACAATACAAATGATTTAACAGCAATAAATGAACTAATAAAAATGAATAAAATCTGCAGTATGAATCTACCGTTTTACCTCATTTATAAGATGAGATTTAACCCAGTTTAAGCTCATTTTAACAGCATGTGTAGCTCACAGCTCATCTTAGAGTTTAGTTTGAATAAGTTCAGCAGACATACACACACACCTTTTAACTCACAGACTGTAATGTTAAAATAATAAGAATGTTGTACGAATGCTCAGCCTGCCTCTGAACTTCCTGTTTGTCGGAGTCTGAACTCAAATGGTTGCTTCTTCCTTCTTGTCACAACAGAAACTCATGCAGCTCCAGAGCCCCTCTCTCTGCATTTACTGGGTGTGTTTTATCTGAAATCATGTTTTGCTGTTTTACTTTACTCAATTTGACTTTTATTTGCTAAAAAGCTGAACTGAAAAAGCTGAGCTGAAATAAGAATTCTAACTACTTAACATTACAGCTTACCACCACGTTTCCTCAGGTTCCATGTTGATTCTTAGAAGCTGAAATGTCACATTTTTAGTGAGACCGAGATGCAAGTGTTTTGTAGCTGAAAAGAAAACAACATTTGAATGTGTGGCAGGGATGTGCCTCTTCTAAACCTCCTGCTGTTGATGACGCCATGACTGTTCTGCTCGATGAAACCATGGAAATGGAGGGTGCTCCATGGAAACCATGGAAATGGGGTGTGGGGGCGTGGCTACTTGGGAGCTGAAGAAGCAGACAGTGTAGTGTCTGAATGAGAAAACTGAACGTGACTGAATTCAAACAGTGAAATCAAAAGTAAAGCAGAGTGCGACCAAATGTAACAGAGTAAAAGTATATTTTTTTCTTCATAAATATACTCAAGTATGAGTTAAAAGTATCCTGCAATAAAACTACTCAGTAAAGTACAATTTTGTGGAAAAAAAAAGAAGTTACATAAGTAAATGTAACACAGTAAATGTAACGTTACTACACACCTCTGAGTATCTGGAACATATTGAAGTGCCAAAACTTGTGTTTGACGCCTGTAGAAATGCATCCAGTCAGACAGACCAGGAAGTCCTCAGCTGCCCAGACAGTTTCATTTTTACATCAACTTGTAAAGGCTGAGAAAGGTGATGTGAATAAACGACACGAAAGTGAGAATTTTTTTGGATGCGAGTTTGTCGCAGTAAATATATTCACACCAAATGTGGTGCAATTTTTGTGAATATTTGTGTGGGTTCATGCCCAAAAAAACTCAATGTAAAAACAAATTGAGTCAGCAACAACTGATGAGGACCGGGGAGGGCGGGGGGTTAATATGAAGGAGGAAGATCCTGTTTGATAAAGGAATTAAAGAATTAAAATTTTATTTTATCATGGCCACTTCTGGACATTCTTCAGGATGACTGTAGGTAAATATTCATTAAGACCATTGTCATAATGAAGCTACGTCGTCTTTATAGTTTGTGTCCGTTTTATCACAGTCAGAATTCTGTGACATAATCAGACAATCCGCCATGTTTCACGTTTTGAGTGACGTCACCAGCCTTTCATTCTGAGTCTTTCATCCTTTCATTCTGTGAGTTCTAAAAATATTTTTCACGTGCGAAACATTTGCACAAATTATTCGTATCTGCTGTGTAATGGCCTTTAGACACGATTTAAGGCCGTTACACAGCAGAGGTGAATAATTTCAGTGAATATTTCCTTTTACATCAATGACAGAGTTTCACTTGACAAAATTGTGGCATTTATTTTTTGGCTCAAGTTCGATTTTTTCCAACTTTTCATGTGAATACAAATGCATTGGACCAATCAAAGCGTCGTTTGCTGGTGATGTCACACTCAAAACATGAAACACGGCGGATAGTCTGATTGTGTCACAGAACTCTGTCTGGAATAAAATGACACAAATTACAGAATAAAAACGAGTATAAAGACGGTGTAGCTTCGTTATGAATATTTACTATGGTCATCCTGAAGAATGTCCAAAAGCCGCCGCTATAAAGCTTTAATTCCTGTACCAAACAGGCCCCGCCTCTTTCATATTTAGAATCTCCATGCCCCCCCAGTGCTTTAGTAAGCTAACAGGTCCTCATCACTTGTTGCTGACAGGTTTTGTCGTTGTGTATTTTTTAGCATGAACCCACACAAATATTCACAAAAATCATACCATTTGGTGTGAATATATTTACCGTGACAAATTAGCATCTGAAAAATTCATACTTTAGTTTATTTGCATCACTCTGTGTGTAACGGCCTTAATGGGCTTAAGTCATGTGAAATTTCTCTTAATGCAGATCATTTACATTTTAAATTTACTATTTTTTTGTCATAATTTTTTTTTCATATTGTCATGGTTTTCTTACTTTTCTCTTCATCTGTGGTTTCATATTTGGATGAATTCTAACATTTAATTCTTCAGAAAGAAAAACACACAAAAAAGGTTTAGAAAAAAGTCATTTTTTATCACGGTTGATACTCAAAACTGATCAGTACCCATGACATTGCACAATACAAAGGCGTGAAAAAAATCAAACATTAAAATAGGTATTGCATCTTCCAAAAGCTAATTTTCCATTCATAAATACTTCTTGCGATTTAAGTTTACTGCAGCTTCTTACAACAGAATCACAGAGTTTTTTTTTCTAAAAGCCAGGAAATTGTTTCTAGAAATCGATGAGCATGATGTGACAAGAAAAATGACAATCAGCAGACATTCGGTGGTTCTTTACAGTACGACATCAAAGGTTGAGAGTTCTGCGCTGCCCACAGGACGAGCTTGCGTTGACGTGAAGTCGAAATGTGCCGGGATCCAAACCAGATGGTGAAGTTACGAATCAGTGTNGCTTGCGTTGACGTGAAGTCGAAATGTGCCGGGATCCAAACCAGATGGTGAAGTTACGAATCAGTGTCCATCAGTGTTCCACTGTACCAAGCCTTCAACACAAACATGAGAATGATTTATTTAATATCAATGAAAACGGGTTCATCCTTTAAAATAATGTTGATGGCAAATTTCAGTACTTTTTTATGAGCTTCTTTCACCGAGTAAAATGACGTAAAATTCTTGTTTAGATCTGTTGATGATGTCTGAATCTGACTTCCACAGATCATCTAACATCAAAATGTGCTCAGAAACAATCAGCTCTAATCCCATTAATTTAATTTCAGCGTACTCAAATCTTCTGAAATAATCTGTTTAGAGTACGATCTCCAGGATTACATGACCAATAAGAAGCCAGGAAACAGCCTGGATGAGCAAACATAAATCCAAAATTCATCTTAAAGGACCATACCGTCCATTTTCCATGTTTGATCCTAATATATTCAGTTTTCATACATGTAACGTTACTGACAATCATTTCCCAAAGCATACTACTGGAACGGTGAATTAAAAATCTGAAAATGCTTCTTGTTGTCAGTTCTTTACTACAGCACTTGAATGCATCACTAGGAGAATGCACCACCTATCCCAAGAACGTTTCAAGTATCAACAAGTTGATTTTAATAGCGTACCAGAATGAACTGAAACCAATGAAGGTCTGGAAGGTAGGAAAAACATTTTTAATTCATTGTTCCAGTAGTATGCTTTGGGAAATGATAGTATCGTTACGTGTATGAAAATTTAATATATCAGGCTCAAAACATGCAAACTGGCCAGAATGGTCCTTTAAGTCCTGCGAAGGCTATGGGAAGTACAAATATGTTCTGGAGATGGAGATAATAATAAATAGAACAGAACTTTATTGTCCAACATAGGTGGAAATTTGTCTTCAGCACACCATTAAAAATCAGAGCAAACACACTTCATACATACATAAAATCCATATGACAAAGAAGAAAGAGAAAATTACAAATACCGAACACTGGAGCAGGTATAAGTGGTCATGTTTCAGTGTTAATGATATTTATGGCAGTTGGAATAAAAGATCTCTTAAAAACCTTTTGGCTGCCAGTGGCACTCTATACGCCTCCTAGATTTAAGACTTCAAACTGACTGAATAACGGATGGGAGCTGTCTTCCAGGATGTTCCTTGGTTTATTCATAGAAGTCATTATGGACCTTTGCTCTTATTATAATCCATAAAGTTATCCCACTATCTACTCCAAGAGTAATAAGCCTTTTTAGAAGAATATGTGTCTTCATTGAATTAAAAGCAGAACTGAAGTCCACAAATAAGCCCCTGGCATATCCTTTAGGATGCATAAGATGTCTAGTGACTGTGCTGAGCAAAGTCAGAAGATCTGTGCCTCTGCTTCTCCTATATGCAAACTGAAATGGGTCTAGCTGACTAGCCATAGAAGTACCATATATACTCGAGTATAAGCCAAGTTTTTATGACCAAATTTCACAAAGTAAATCGGGGGTCGGCTTATACAGGAGAAATTCAAATCAGATCCCAGAGAAGGAAATTTCCAGGGGTGGAAATACTACCATTACCACTACCCATGAAAATAGTTTAAATCATACCTTAGAATGAGATATTTCCTGATTAAACATCTTATCCAGAACATTTTGCAGCGACCAGTAAGCTCTGCTGTGATTGGTCAGTTACAGTAATCAGCTGCTGAAATAAATATCATGTACGTGGATTATTTTCAGAAAATCACAGGAATACTATGACAATACCCAGGAAAACAGGTAATTTGCTAAANTATTTTCAGAAAATCACAGGAATACTATGACAATACCCAGGAAAACAGGTAATTTGCTAAACAAATACATTGATGGAATAACATCAGGGGGTCGGCTGATATACGAGATTGGCTTATACTCAAGTATATACAGTAGTTAAGTGATGAGCGAGGACTCTCTCCATAGTTTTACACAGTATGGAGGTGTTAGCAATCAGCAGAAAGTCATTCAGTGTGCTTGCACCAGTCTCTTTAGGCACAATAATTGAAAGTTTCCATGATTTCCATGAAATAAATGGTTGATGTTGTGGATGCTGCATTAGTAACCATAATAATACTACAATAACTACTTTGACATCAGAGAAAACATAAAGAGGCTGATCATTATGGCAAAACCAGACACAATCAATACAGACTTTGATCACTTTGGGGACGAGCTGTTCTTAGAAATTATGAAATTTGTGGATTCTTAGAGGTAGATTAAGTTTATTGGTCACATGGAGCACTAACTGTAAAGTCTGGGAAACCGACGTATGAAATTACAACAGTTACCTTGTGCTGGTGCTGACAAAACTTCATCAATATAAACTCATTAAAGCCTCTTATAGAAGTTTTTAGAGAATTTAACTGCCATAACTTCTATAAGTGTTTTAGTTTTCAAATCTCCTTTCCTTTCATTTCATCCTTTCATAATTTTATTTCCTTTTCAACACCAACAGGAAGTAACCCTTGTGATGTCATCAGGGTCATTTCCCCCAACTTTGTACATTTCTCTCTAATTTCATAAAAGCCTTTATACATGCTGAATAATGCTCCCCATTACATAAAAAAAATAGTGGAATCACCCTTTAACATATAAAACAATAAAAAGGCCTTATATAACTGCTCCAGATTCATAAATATGCAAAATAATGCTCAAAGGCATTTATAAATAGCTTGACAGTCATTTTCTCAATATCATCGCCATATGCATACCTTGTGTATTTAAGGATCATACTGGAAATTTTGCATGTTTGAGCCTAATATATTCAGTTTTCATACACGTAATATTACTGACAAGCATTTCCCAAAGCATACTGCTGGAATGGTGAATTAAAAATGTTTTTCCTACTTTCCAGACCTCCACTGGTTTGAGTTCATTCTGCTATTAAAATCAACTTGTTGATACTTGAAATGTTCTTGGGATAGGTAATCCATCATCACCAACAAGATGTGTATTCAGGTTTTTTAGAAGTTATGTAATTTTAGCATTTAAGCTCAATAAAAAGCGTGGAGTGAATGTATGCCTCCACCAGGGAATATAGTCCCAAAAGAAGACCTGTGTTTATGGAAAAATTTAAAGGACCGTGACTTCATAAGGCTGTGTAACTATTAGCAGGAGAAACATGGATTTTTAAGGTGGGTGTATTATTTGGTGGTTTGATTTTGAAAGATTAAGAGATTTTGCAAAATATCAGGAAAGATGAAATACGGTTTTATCCTTTGAGAAATGATTGTCAGTAACGTAACATGTTTGAAAATTGATTATATTAGGCTCAAACATGCAAAATGGATGGTATGATTTTATTAGGATAAACCCCTTGAAATGCAGCATCTCATTTTGTAAGTTATGGACAAAAACCACATGTTGAAATTTGGAATTTAGACTGTTTTAATACTTTCTAAGGTCTTTGGGTGTTGATCATTTACAACCTTTACTGCCTTTAAATGACCTTTCTTTTAGGTATCCTGTGACGTGTTTCCACTGTCCCGTCATGTGAAGTGGGTGTGGGTTTGTACCTGCGTGTGGCGCTGACGGTGTATCCCTCCTCCTAACTGGGGTTGGGTCTCTCTGCAGACTTTTGGCTCTGTGTGAGGAACAGAAAGGCAGATGTTAGAAGATCCATGAGGAGGATGAAGAGCAAATCACACTTTTGTCTGGGATCACGTTTATTTTTTACCAGATCCCTTTTTCAGTACGACTGATGACATAAAAAGAAGCAGCCCAGGCATTACTCCATGGTAACGTTTGCTGTGCAGAAAGTGTGTTTATTACTAACTACCAGAAGAGGGCAGAAGTGCACTTTGGCCAGGGATGGAATATCAACCTCTTAAATAAAAGAAAATGAAATTATCCAATGAAACTGACAAAATAACTACTAAAGAACAAAACCACAAGCACAAGAATGAAACTGAGACCAGCAAAAATGGGAAGCATGAAAAATAAGTCCAAAACATAAAAAAAAATTAGTAACTATGAGCAGATGGGAATGTGTAACTTGATCTTGTTATGCTACAGATGGTTTGAGTAAAATCAAACAATCAAAACAAGCTCAACAACAGGCAGAAACATTACTGTACCTGTGACTGTTCTCTTAGGAAATCTGGGAGCTGAAATTCACCTTTAAAGACCTGGAAAAACAAAAGGACCAGGTTTAGAGACTGAATACATCAAGCTCAAAGCTTCATTCACGCTGCGAGTCTGAACGCTGTGACATCACTTTGAACTGAACTCTGAAGCGCAGAAGCTTCCGGACACTTTTGTTTTTCACCATCTGCTGCTGGTGTCGTATTATTTCCCCCTCGGGGAGGGGGCTACCATGGCCCCACCAAAGAGGAAAAAGAGGAGCAATGCAGGGAATGGATGTGAGGCTGACGGAGGTTTTCAGACAGCAGATGAAGTCAGTGTTCAAAACTTCAAATAAAAGTGAGTAAAGTTCTAACTACATGTACTCAAGTCTGGTGTGGGGAAAAAATAGATTTTTCGATTAATTGTGATTCACATTTAAACAATTCCATTATCGATTCATAGAATTAAAAAATCAATCTTTTAAATAATCTTATTTTTAAGGACATGGCGGCTGTGACGCTGGCGTTTCGGCAGACGTGGGGATGTAATTCTCAGCAGAGATGCAGGTTTCAGCACACCACCAACACCTCTGAGGTTTAGATGTTTGGACTCATTTTGTCTTTCAAAGGCAAAAGAACACAAACGAGCCCAACAAAAGTAAAACATTTACTAAATATGTAACTCAGAGGTAAGATTTTGTAGCAACAAAATAAACTTATGGAGCCGCTTGAGGAGGCGTCACGCCGCCGCCATGACGTCTGCAGCACGACACCTGAATGAAGACAGATGATGTAGAAAATGCATCGACCTGCGAGCTGCATCTGCCTCACCTCCACCAAAAAATAAGCCAGTCCTTACTATTTTATATGCATCCTTACAGCGTTGCCGTGACAACGAGGGATTTAGGAACATGCTTCAAACCCTGGAATCACGGACGCTGAGCAACACGACAACATGTTAGTGAGGCAGCTACTTGTGAAACTGTGTTATGTAGAATATTAGTTAATAAAAATGCAGTTTGAAGTATTTTCCCAATAACAGTTGTTGTTAAATGTGCTACAATAAACAGATCCACATGGCTCCAATCTAGACATTACCTACAGGAAATAAAACTCTGACTTTCTTCCTGACAGACAGGAAGTACTTAATCTGACTGATATTCTACTAATTAAATGCTGCTGTGCAGAAAGTCCTGAGAAGATGAATCCTGACAATTTTACCTGACTGTGATATTTTACTGCTGTATGAGTTTTATCTTCTCTCAAATGCAAATTAGCTGCCAGACAAAGCAGGAAATAAAAACAATTCTTCCCCAAAATGTGGTGGAGGAAAATTCTGAAATGTCACAATAAGGAAATATGTATGAAGTACCAGCACCTTGAAGATGTACTTAAGTACTTTACTTAAGTAAAAATGCTTATTTCCTTTGTACCTTTCATTTGAGGGTAGAAAAGTCTGAGAGAGAGAGGAGGATGAGAGAGGGTCAACAACCTGTAGACCAGTGATCACCAACTAGCGGACTCCGGTCCAGATCTGGGTCCAGAGAGGCTTTTAAGCGGACTGTTGAGTATTTCTTGGTATACTAATATGAACTTATACTTTAATGTTAGGAGAATTTTCAGCAGCACAGCATGGACAGCTCAGCAGGGCTCTATGGTATGGTACACGAAGCCTCTTGTCCAATCATGTTAAGACTCACCGTGCCCTGAATATTAGCTGAGCGACGCGCTAGCAGTCAAACATGCAACGAAGTTTCCAAACAGCTCAAAGATCAGAAAAGTTGTGATACAAAACATAAAGAATTTAAAGAAATCTACCCACAACAGTGAGGACTACAACAAAGCAAGGCACGTTAACTTTTTATGAGAATGTATGGGATTTAAAAAAAAAAAAAAGTTCTTTAGAGAACTGAAGAGAACTTTATTTTTAAAATAAACTTTTAGGTTATCAAGTTCATGTTTGAAAAAATACCTGTAACTAAGAAAAGCACTTTAGTGGTTTAATAAAATGTTGAAGTTTACACTTTATATTTTTCCATGGAGCTTCTGAATCATAGTTATGTGTAATATCTGGTGGTTATGAACCCCACAGGAGAGATGGCTGAGGAAGTGGATCTGGAGACGGTTCAGTACCTAGAGCCCCTGACTCCTGCTGCACAGCATGATCCCATGTCCACTGTGTGTGAGGATGTACTCAGTAAGAGATTAGTGTGTGTGTGTGTGTGTGTGTTCCTCCCCTTTGAGTCCTCCTCTTGCTCACTTGGAGGCAGGCAGAATGGCCAGTGCTTCACTCGGATTGTTTTTTTGTTTTTTTTTTATCAGTTATTATAATAATATGTCTTATTTTCACTGAGAGGTAAACGTGCTAAAAGTCGACATCAGCAGCTTCATTTGGACTGAAACATTCCTGTAACGTAAGGCTGTTCTGTCAGCCGGAGATGAATAGAAATGTGGAGGAAAGGTTGAGCTGAAGGAAAACACTGACGGGGAGAAGCTGGATGTCAAAGGAATTTAGCAGATGAGGACAGGAAGCAGGAGGAGGGGGCAGCAGAAAGCCTGAGTCTAACAGGAAAAAGGCAAAAACATCTGATAAGTGAGCTGGAACGAAGAAAACACACGAGTCAGTCTGCATGTCACCACAGTCAGCGTTTAACAGAGGCTGTGTGCTGGACTTGTGTTCACCAAAGCCAACCTAACTCTATGAGCTACAACGCTCAAAGGCCCTGGTCAAGGTAAACAGCGTCAGTGGGGTCTCACACACACACACACACACACACACACTGAAGAGTTTTAAAACTCATTTCTGCATTATTGTTAATCTCTTCTCCCTTAATGCTGCAGCGTAATTCAAAGGACATGAGTCTAGATGAGGAAAGGAAAGAACAGGCCGGGGAACGCCGCATGCTGTACAGGCTTTGAGAAGTGGAGTTTTTTATGCCTCTCTGTGCCAGCAGAGGGCGCTGAATGGTCACGAGTCACCTGGTTACACTTAGTTTGTTTTGCGATTAAAAAGAAAGCCAAGAAGATGGAAAATGAGAAGGTACGTTTGTTTTCTACATCACAGCAGGAAGATGGAGAAGTTTCTGCTTGGTAAACGCAGAGTTTAGAGCAGACGTGACAAACTCTTCCAGTCCTATCATGCTGTGTCAACATGCGGCTCCGGAGCCACAAAAAAAAAAAACCATACACAGAGAACACTAAAAGACAATTGAAGCTCATAAATAAATTCATAAAGCTTCTACTACATTACTCAGCGTCACATTAAGGTAGCGCTGTTGTCAGGTGAGTCTCAGGTAAAAACCAGTGAAGATCAGCGTGTTAATGAGTGCTTCATATTTATGAGCCACGGTTTGTCCTGATTCATCTGCTGTTACCAAGAAACTAACACGTTAAACCAGCAGAGAAACACAAACTCTGATTTAAAGCTCCAAGTTTTCAGCAGAGATAACAGCACAGATTAACCTCCGTGGTTGCTGTGCACAGGGCGGTGGGGGGTGTGTGTGTGTGTGTGTGTGTGTGAGGGACACATAGCAGATGAGGTTCTGAATAAGCTGAGCGTGTGAGATCAGATCAAAACTCACCATTTAAAAACTGAATGATCAGCTGAGTGAGTTTTATCAAAGTTATCAATCACTAACACGTGAAATATCGCCCAGATTTCATACTGATGAAATTTATGACCAGAATGAAACACGCCTTAATTTTAGTGTGACTGTGTTTCGCCTCTTTTAAGACAAACGCTAAAAGATGCTGCTAACAGACCAGAGATTTATGAATGAGGGAACGTGGTCATGTGATGATATTTGCCCTTATAGACATGTTAACTGTGGCACTATTTTTATGTATCTGGCCCATAATTTATCTATTTTTTTTTTCATAATTGTATAAATTTATTGTTATTTAAAGAGTGTTTTGTGTTTGTGTATGTGCAAACATATATGAATACATGTATCTTGTGGCTCTTTGGAACAATATGCTTTTATTTTTGACTCTTCGTGTCTAACTTAAAGCCCTGCATGGGCCTCGGTACCCGTCGGGCCCTGAGACAATTTACAAGTTGGGCCGGGCTTCAGGCTGAATTTCACAAAGCTGGCTTGGGCCCAGCCTTTTTTTTTTTTTCTCCTTTCTCCACTCAGAGTCATAACACGCCTCCTGATGCTGCGTCACGTGTTGGTGCTCAGAAACTGCCACTTTTAATTTGAAAAGAGCCGAACGTCACCATGTTGACTGGATGCTGAAGTGCGCGGTTCAGTGTTGAATTCTGAATAGCCTATAAACACATCAAGCTTATGTAATGTAAAAAAAAAGACTGCGGGCCTCAGGTCGGGCTGGGGCCAAGAATTTCATGAAGTGTAGGGCTTTGGGTCAGGTTAGGACAGAACCGTGTAGGGCTGGACCAGGTACGGGCCGAATGAACCAAAACAAAACTTGAGCTGGCCTAATTACAGCCAGGAGGAGGTATTAGAAGCAGAAAATACAAAGGTTCACCTTGGTGGCCTCAGAACAACGAAATCAGCCTGAACAGAGACTTTCACACTGTTCACCCTGAAAGTTCTTCTTTGTTTGAAGTTTTACATTTTGACTTCAATCAGTCAAGTTTGCACCTTTTCATTTGTCACTTTATCTTGATGAGATTCATTTTAAAGGACCATACCAGCCATTTTGCATGTTTCAGCCTAATATATTCAATTTTCATACATGTTACGTTACTGACAATCATTTCCCAAAGTACAAAATATCAGTTTTCCTGATATTTTGTAAAATCTCTTAATCTTTCAAAATCAAATATTCAAATGATACACCCACCTTAAAAATCCATGTTTCTCCTGCTAATAGTTACACAGCCTTATGAAGTCACGGTCCTTTAAATTTTTCCATAAACACAGGTCTTCTTTTGGGACTATATTCCCCGGTGGAGGCATACATTCACTCTGCGCTTTTTATTGCACTTAAATGCCAAAATTATGAAACTTTAAAAAAAAAACACCTGAATACACGTCTTGTTGGTGATGATGGATTACCTATCCCAAGAACGTTTCAAGTATCAACAAGTTGATTTTAATAGCAGAATGAACTGAAACCAATGGAGGTCTGGAAGATAGGAAAAACATTTTTAATTCACCATCTTTGGGAAATGATTGTCAGTAATGTTACGTGTATGAAAATGGAATATTTTAGGCTCAAACATGCAAAATGGCCGGTATGGTCCTTTAAAGCTTCCACGACAGAGCTACACACACACACACACACACACACACACACACAAAAAAATCTGTTGAGACGAGTTGTTGGCCTCCACAGCCTGGCAGGAACTGAGAAAACGCATTGTGCCTCCTTCCTGTTGCCAGTGATTAAAACTGAAACACAAAAATCATCCCAAATCCACATGCGTGCCTTCATGGTTGCGTGTTTGCCTGAAGTGGATTCGGGGCCAGAAAAGGAATGTAATCTGTAATAAGTTCCAAAAGCAGAGACAGAGAGGCGGGCGCATGGTTCTGATTTCCTCCTGGGTGACATTTTGCAGTTTTAGTCAGCATTCAGAGGCCAGACTGCTCTGAGCCTCTCCAAGCCCTGTTGAAGGAAAAAAAAGGGGGGGGGGAAATACAGAAAGTGGAGCAGAAGGCCTTCTGGTTCTGTACTAGGTCACATACATGGAGTAATAACTTTGATTTAAGATTAGGAAATGCACAGAGCAGTTTGCTTTCTGATCAGTTTTCAGTTTGATAAGTTTTTTTCTTCCTCCTGTCTGCAGGAAAATATGCCTTTTAAAGATGATCAGATCACAGCAATAAATAATCCAATCGGATTTGACCCCAAGGAGTACAACCCAAGGCTTCTCATGCTAGCACAATGCTACTCTTGGATTTTTGCTATTCATCGTTAGCCTCTGAGTTAGCCTGCAGCTACAATAAATCATCACTCGTGGTCAAACTGAGCACATCTTCCTTTGTGCTCAGTGACTTGAAGAAAATGCTGACAAGTGTATTTCTATTTCCTTTCCAATTACTTTTTATAGTTTTTTTAGAGGACTCCCATTTTTGTTGTCCCACTGTAGCTAACAGAACTGTAAATATGGCCTCTATAACAGGACCAAATATTTTAAGAATGACCCAGAAACAGCGTGCCACACACTCAGGTCAGCCAAGGTGCTGCTGGTCAGTCCAGTCTGGCAGAGACTAAGTAAACGGGGCTCTGAGCCTCGGTGTTGTGGCTGGAGTTCCTTAATCAAACCTCAGTCCCACAGGGTTAAACGTGGCGACAGCCCAGTGAGTCTGAAAAGCGGCCGGTGTCGAGCAGCAGGAAGTTGGGTGGCAACTTTCCAGAAAATGTTACCTCAAGCAAAACCATTCTGGTGTTCATGATGTGATCTATGTGTGATTACATCATAGATTCACTTCCAAGGAGTTTAAAGGACCATACCACCCTTTTTGCATGTTTGAGCGTAATACATCATAAATGTAACGTTACTGACAGTCATTTCCCAAAGCATACTACTGGAACATGAATTAAAAATGTTTTTCCTACCTTCCAGACCTCCATTGGTTTCAGTTCATTCTGCTATTAAAATCAACTTGTTGATACTTGAAACGTTCTTGGGATAGGTAATCCATCATCACCAACAAGACATGTATTCAGGTTTTTTTTAGAAGTTATGTTAGCATTAAAGTTAGCATTTAAACACAATAAAAAGTGTAGAGTGAATGTATTCCTCCACCAGGGAATATAGTCCCAAAAGAAGACCTGTGTTTATGGAAAAATTTAAAGGACCGTGACTTCATAAGGCTGTGTAACTATTAGCAGGAGAAACATGGATTTTTAAGGTGGGTGTATCATTTGAATATTTGATTTTGAAAGATTAAGAGATTTAGCAAAATATCAGGAAAGCTGAAATACGGTTTTATCCTTTGGGAAATGGCTGTCAGTAATGTAACATGTATGAAAATTTAATATATTAGGCTCAAACATGCAAAATGAGTGGTATGGTCCTTTAATGATTCAACGTCATCAAGTCATCATGTCAGTTTTTAGAGAGAAAAACTCACGGACAGATAATCAAGTTCAGCTTGTACCTTTACTGACATTAATGATTTTCAGCTACCTGAATATGGTCAGTACACACACACACATAAAATTTAGTAACTAGCTAGCTAGCTCCTGCCACAATGTGTGGCTGCTACTGTTGCACAAAATCATGATGTATGACCTGACAGACAGAGTGAGATGCTCTATGCTAACCTGAAAAAAGTTAGCTGCCAGTGTGGAGTTTTTTGGATTTGGTAACAAAGACAGGAAGTTGGTAGACGCCCCAGTCTGCAGGAAATGCTGATCGACAGGAACCGCTAAAGGGGGCGATACCACCAACCTGTTCACCACCTTCACCTCCATCATCCTGCAGATTTCACCACAGTAGAGACAGGAAGTAGCAGTTAGCTTGCTAGCCCTGAAACAGGAAATGTTCCATGCAGGTCTTAGTTGTGTTGTTAAAGCTAAGCTATCATGGTGTTGGACTTGACAGGATTTTCTCTCTCCTAGTTATTTGTTAGATTTGTGGATCTTTTGTTTATCAGGTCATCTGGTTCCTTTACACCATCCTTTAAGGTGGAATTGCTCTTTTTGTAGCTTTTGTACAGTTCTGGTTACAGACTCTCTCCACCTCCCTACACTCCTATTTGGAGTCTAATTCATTTGACAAAAAAGAGACAAAACACACAATAAACAAAATTAAAGATGAATTTGACTGATAGCATTGTTATTTATTTGGGGATTTTTTTTTTTCAAATTTTTTATAGATATCGCAATAATATCGTTATCGTGAATTCTTTTGGCCACGATAATCATGTAGTGAAAATCTGATATTGGGACAGCCCTAGTAGATATAAGTTACATAGTTATAGTAGTTCTTCAATTTGAGACACGTTACCATCTCTTTGCCTTTTTTTTTTTTTTTTTNCTTTTTTTTTTTTTTTTTAATAAGGAATACACTGAAAAGTGTGTCCAAAAGTGAATAAGCAAACTTGAGTCCATTATTCTGTTAGAAAGAGGAACGTCCACTCATACTGAGTGAAATCAGGAGACAGATGAAGTCTTGAGCTGAGCTAAATGAGTAAGATGCATCAATCAATAAATACTTAATGTCAGGTCCTCATTAATAAATCTTTTAGCCTTGTGTTTCCATGCTCATCTATCCACTGGTTTTATGAATGTGTGTCTCTGTTGAGGTCTAAGAGCAAATGAGTGCCATGATGGTCGAGTGCTGATGATGGCTCTGGATCAATATGATGTGATTAGGCAGCACATCATTAACTTTCCTTGTATTGATATCAAGGAAAAGGCCCAGCCACAGAACCAAAGCACAGCACATGGAATATGACCAGCAGACACTTGCTTCTTGTTTCTCTCCACTAACTCATCTTCTTATTGGTACTGTGGAGAAACTGAGACCTTATTGATCCTAATATCCATTTCTCACCAGGGATCAGAACAACTGCAAAGCCACTTAAAAGTTATTGATTGCAGCTTCAGAGCCAGAACTGACGAGCCTCATTTACAGCAAGCTGGAGCAGCATCTCCCTTCTAACAGGACTCTGACCTGAAAACAGCCACAGACCAACCCGCTCAAAACTGTTATTTTACCAGGGTCAGTTATGGAGATTAATGACTATACATAGCAACCAATACCTTTCATATGCAGCAACATAACAAGGGCAACAGAACATTAGTATTCATTCTTGAGAATAATAGAAGGAATTAGAACAGTACATTTCCTAAAGGAAATGTAATGTGTGCTTGTCCCTTGCCGGGCCTTCCTGCACTGCTGCATGTGTGTGTTTGTGCATGTGTGTGAGCATGCACACCTGTGTACATGTGTGTGCTCAGTCTGTTTGCTGTACCTCCCATAGTTTGTAAGATTCAGACACTTAAAATGTTTCTCCTCACTTTGTGTTTCTCCTCACTGTGATCTTTTTGAGCAGAGGAGGGGTGTCAGCATGTCTGAGCTCCCCATGCACTTTCAAAGGGAAAAATCATGTCATTTCTTTTCAAAAATCAACTGTGGTTGTTATAGCACCCCCCCTCCGATGACTCATTTTTTGCACACGTCTACTGCACGTGTCCACCAAGTTTAGTAAACATCAGACTAATTTGTTTATGAGATATAGCAAGTTTTGTTGAATGAGCCACACCCACTCAACTTTGGCAGCCAATTGTAGCAAAACGTTAAGAAATATTAAACAATATCAAATGAATTTTTGTTTGCTTTGGTCCAGAGATTACACTTGCCAAAATTTGTGTCAATTGAGCCAAATATGTAGGAGTAGTTAGGAAAAAAGGGTTTTGGAAAAAAATTTAAAAATGGTGAAAAATTTATTCAGGTCAAAATCAAAATAGGCGTGGCCTATATGGATGGATGCGACTCAATCCAAGGAATCCAGGGAAAAAGAATTTTGAATGTAGGACACACGGTTCAAAAGTTATAAGCCAAAATGCGAAAGTTGTTATTACAGCACCACCATTAGGTCACTATGTGTAATTTTAATTTTGCTTGTAGAGGGTGAAACTATGAATCTATCTGCTAAGTTTTGTTGCTGTAGGTCTTATAGTTTCTGAGATAAAAATACTTGAAATAGCTCTCCATTCATTCTCTATGGGAAAAAATTTTTTTTCGCGATTTTTACGAAAACCGCCAGTCAGATCAACAAGAAAAGACATCATACTTCTCTGTATCAGGCCGCACAATTTGATGTATGATACACAGGGCTGGGCTCAATCGTGCGGGACAAGTTACGAGCCAAACTTTCAGGAAGTTTGCAAAACAGCATAATAATAATCTCTCTCTCTGTAAAATCAATAAAAACAGACATTTTGGGAGATATGCATCAACTTTGCAGGAGCAATGCTGCTTACAAGCATTTCCTTCACTCAGTACAAACCAACAAAACACCGCTGAGATAAAGCTGCTCTGAACAACTCAAGCTTCCTTAACAATCAGCATCGTTCTCTCTTCATCTGTTATGCAATTTCGCTGTGCTTCCAAACAATCTCTCTGTTTGGCAGCTCGTTACGTGGTGAAATCAGGGCTGAAGAGATGAGACAGGGTAAATATTTGAATGGGGCTGGCAAAAATTCAAGGAAGCATTTCCACATGTGGCTTCAGCACACAGTGGTTTAAATACCGGCTGGTGGCCAGATGTCTTATACAACACATAAACTGAGGTGGTGTCATCATAATATGTAACGGGCCATGCTCTTGAATTATTCATATACAATAAAATATGTAATATTGCCAGCATTTAGAAAATAATGGTAAGACAAAACTAAATCAGCATTTCAAGTTTATGAACAGAGTTTCTTTGTATTTGATGGCAGGGTTAAGAAGTGAAAACCGGAGAAGGCTGAATCAATAAGGGATGGACAGACTGTCTGTAGCCAGCGTCTGTCTGTGATGAGGTTGTTATGGAAACACAGGCATCTCTCTTTAAGATTGCGAGCCTACCAGTTATGTACTGTTTCCCTGGCAACCCTTCCCAAGGTGACAATGACGGGAGAGAATGACCTCATTCATTCCTGTAGCATCTTGGCATAACACACAGCAAGTGGCTCATATTTACCCACAAACACACAACATCTCTGAGCTCCACTGGACAAAATGAAGACAGTCAACAGTCCTGAAAAGCACAAGACAAATAAAACTAAATATCCTGTAAACAATGCAGCCTTTGCCAAGTTAACGTGTATACTCTGTGTATACACGACAGGATTCAACAAAAAGTGCACTGTAGGCGTCGTCATGCTGCAGAATTAAACCGTAGCTCAGAGTTTTGTCTGACTGCATTCTAACATGGAGCAGCAAAGTGACCACAGCCGGCGAGCATCACGTGGTTCTGACTGGTAGCAGATCCAGGCAAAAAGACCTCCTCCTCCTCCTCCTCCTCCTCCTCCTCCTCCTCCGAACGCAGGCCAGGAAGGAGGCAGGGAAAGNTCCTCCTCCTCCTCCTCCTCCTCCTCCTCCTCCTCCGAACGCAGGCCAGGAAGGAGGCAGGGAAAGAGGAATGTAAGCCTTGCAGCTGGCTTTGAAACACGGGAATCCCGCTAATAACCTGCAGATGTACCACAATGAACAAATGAGCATCAACACACATTCTGTCAACAAGACACATAAGTCTACCTAAACCATTCTGCAGGAGGAGAGAGCACACACATGCAACACGCAAATTACTGCAACAAGAACATGTTAACAGGACTCTGTACATATGAAAAGCTATAACGTGATATTGTGACAAAATGGATGCAACAGCAGGAAGATTTGATATCTGAACAGCAGCTGTACACAGAGTATGTGGACTCAGACGTACAGCAGAATGTCCATCAGATTTAAAGGGATGTTGCCTATATACAAGGTCCTCCACAAATACTGGCACCCTTGGGCTGTGGGGAAAAAAAAAACTCTTGGAGCTTAATTAAAGTAACATAATTGGAAGAAAAATAAATTCTTATCATCCAACAAATAGGGGTGTTGTGATATATCGGTATTGACGATAACCGTGATATTTAAAAAATGAAATACTGATATTATGTTAATAATACACATAATATCATGTAAATAATCCAGTGTCTCTTAAATCATTTCTATTTCTTTTCGTTCTCATTTCCCTCCATCCCCCAACAACTATATGCCAACAACAACAAACATGTATAAAAAGCATGTTACAATACTTCCACTTTTAAACTTTGATTCACATGAGGAGTGTTAGAAAATGTGCACTTTTGTGTTCTTGTCTTTAAACTTTAAAACACACTAATCTCTGCCTGTAGTCAGACACACTTTTCATGCCCAAAGGACACCCCCCCCCAAAAAAAAATAAAATAAAAAATTCACACTCCAAATGCTTTCCATTCGAGTCAGAACTGTCTTGACAACATGACAAATTGCACCAAATTCACTCTTTTCCTTCTCGTTCCCCCTTTTTCATTCTCCTCCAACAAATGGAAAGTCACTCCAGATGCTTCAAAACAGACTGACTAAAAAGTTCAACCGGGTTCAGGACCATCCCACCAACCACGACTGCCTTAACTTTTCCACCAAAGGGGAAAATCTAACTGCACACCCACTGGGCAACATAAAACCTATTATTTGAGGGCACCTCACAGCCAACATCACACTATCCTCACAGCTGTAAAACCAAATCTTTACATCAGAAATAAGGAATTAACTCACACGTGGCCCCATCTGGTCATTTTCAAGAAGCCACGAGGATATTCTGGCACAGCTGAATCACCTTTTATAAGCCATTTAAATGCCTGCATTTTACAGCTCCCCCTCATAGATAACAGTCTGCATTGGCTATTTAAGTTTTACTGAGTGTGCAGGTTTGCGCCCTTGGGTGCTGTCGTTGTGCTGACGAACAAGTGAGCAGGGAGACGCTTCCTGCTGGAAAATGAAATGGCAGGAAATGTCTTGAATGCTTTGCAGAAACATCACTGTTGCATGAGAAATCACTGGATATATTGAGAGAGGACACATACGCACAGGCACACACACCTTAAAGGACCATATCAACAATTTTTGCATGTTTAAGCCTTATATACTGTATACAACTCACATACATGTTACAGTATGTTACTGAAAACCATTTTCCAAAACACAGAACTGTATTTTAGTTTTCCTGTATTTTCCCAAACCTTCTAACCTTTCAAAATCATGTTCAGGTGATAAACACGCCTTAAAGAACCATATCGTCCAGTTTGCATGTTTGAACCTAACATATTCAATTTTCATACATGTTACGTTACTGACAATCATTTCCCAAAGGATAAAACCGTATTTCAGCTTTCCTGATATTTTGCAAAATCTCTTAATCTTTCAAAATCAAATATTCAAGTGATACACCCACCTTAAAAATCCATGTTTCTCCTGCTAATAGTTACACAGCCTTATGAAGTCACGGTCCTTTAAATTTTTCCATAAACGCAGGTCTTCTTTTGGGACTATATTCCCTGGTGGAGGCATACATTCACTCCATGCTTTTTATTGAGCTTAAACATGAAAATTACAAAACTTCTAAGAAAAAACCTGAATACACGTCTTGTTGGTGATGATGGATTACCTATCCCAAGAACGTTTCAAGTATCAACAAGTTGATTTTAATAGTGTAGCAGAATGAACTGAAACCAATGGAGGTCTGGAAGGTAGGAAAAACATTTTTAATTCACCGTTCCAGTAGTATGCTTTGGAAATGATTGTAACGTGTATGAAATAAATAAAATTGAATATATTAAGCTCGAATGTGCATGCAAAAGGGTGGTATGGTCCTTTAAGCCTTATATATACAACTAGCATACATTATGTTACAGACAACTATTTTCCAAAACATACAACTGTATTTTAGTTTTCCTGTCATTTTCCCAAATCTCCTCATCTGTCAAAATCATGTTCGGGTGATAAACTAAAATTCTATGTTTTCCCTTACACTTACGCTTCATTGCAGAAGGCATGATCATTTTATTTTCTCAGTTAAAGATGTCTTGTCCTGGGACTATATTTCCTGGCGGAGAAATACATTTTCCTCTGTGCAGCTCCGTGTTGGATCGGCTAAATAAAGTGACTTTGACAAACAACAAATCCACCACGTTTGCTTTGACGGATTACTTATCTCAAGCACATTTCAAATGGCAAACCTGAAACAAATGGCAGTCTGGAAGGTAGAAAAAAAATTCAAAAGTTTACCACTCCAGTAGTATGTGTAGGAAATGGCTGTCAGTAACGTAACGTGTGCAGGTTGTATATACTGGGCTCAAACATGCAGGATCACTGGTATTAAAACACGTGGAGCAGATGAGGTCACTGGGTTTAGTGGTGTGACTTTGGTCGTGACACATCTCTGCAAAGACAGAAAACTACCTGCAAGAGAAACACAGACACTCTCATTAAGGTAATAATATCTCACCACATCTTGGTTTATGTGTCACACCTAAGTAATGGGATATAGCGTGACTGAACGCGCTCTGCACATGTAGCATTTAGCTAAGCTTCAGAGCGCTTAGCTAAACTTTAGTGCATTTAGCTGAGCTTCAGAGCGTTTAGCTTAGCTTCAGCGTGTTTAGCTGAGTTTCAGCACGTTTAGCTAAACTTCAGAGTGTTTAGCTGAAGTTTAGCTGGAGCTTAGCTAAACTTCAGCTAAATAAGCTGAAGTTTAGCTAAACTTTAGCGTGTTTAGCTAAACTTCAGAGCATTTAGCTAAACTTCAGTGCATTTAGCTAAACTTCAGAGCGCTTAGCTAAACTTCAGTACATTTAGCTAAACTTCAGTACATTTAGCTAAACTTCAGAGCGCTTAGCTAAACTGCAGTGCATTTAGCTAAACTTCAGCTTGTTTAGCTGAAGTTTAGCTAAACTTTAGCGTATTTAGCTAAACTTCAGAGCATTTTCTGTCTCTGCAGTTTAGCTAAACTTCAGCGCGTTTAGCTAAACTTCAGTGCGTTTAGCTAAACTTACTGTAAGTGCATTTAGCCTGAGCTTCACCACATTTACCTAAACTTCAGAATGTTTAGCTGAAGTTTAGCTGGAGCTTAGCTAGACTTCAGCTAAACAAGTTGAAATTTAGCTAAACTTTTGCATATTTAGCTAAACTTCAGCATGTTTAGCTAACTTTAGCATGTTTAGCTAAACTTCAGCGTGTTTAGCTAAACTTTAGCGTGAGGGAAATCTTACCCTCACGCATTTTCCACCAAACAGTCTCCATCCAGCAGCAGAGATTCTGGTATTTTCCAGCGTTTTCTCTGTTCACGTCTATAGAAAATGTCTCTGCAGCTGATGTGTAGAATTCATCAGCAGCCGCTCATCACCATGTTTACACTGAAGGAGCTGCAGCACGCCGTGCAGGAGCAACACACTGCTGTGTTTAAAGAGGAATGCACTTCAAGGAGGATTATGTTTAATGTTCAGTTTTGTGCAAAATAATCAATTATAACCGATTATAACACATCAGATCGATGCAGTTGAATCGCCACCTTAATAATCGATGCATCCCGATGAATCTCTACACCGCTCCTGGAGGAAACCTGGAAAGAGTTCCACACTTTGTGTTTGGGAGCAACAAATGTTTAGAAATGTTTGGACAGCATTTCACTACAGTTAACACGTACTCACGTCGATGGACAAACAGCTTCAAACTTTAATGCTAAACTGTGCTAATCCAAGATGAAACAAAATATATTTCATCTTTTTCAACCTTGTCTTCATATATCAACCCTCATTACTCTCAGTGCAGCGAGGATTCTGCACAGTGGATAATTTATAAACTTTAACATCAATGAATCATAGCTGAGAATTTAAAAACAATGCAAACAACCGTTCTATTGCTGGACTCTCAGCTGATGTCTCCATGAAGAACAAGCAGCTTTTGTACCAGAAGAATAAAGACTCCAGGCTGCAATTCAGCTGTTGCAGACAAAAGTTAACAATCGTGACAGAACTGAGATGAAATCCTTGTCGTCACTTTAAAACAGCGGTAGTATGAGACGACACTTAGGACCAAAATCTCACAATTTTACTGTGACTATGACTCACGCCTGTAAACCAGATGGATGACAGATTTTTATTTTAATTTATTTTTGGATGACAGGTTGATGAGGTGGTTCTGCCTGCACAGCTTATTCCTGCGTTATTCCTGCTTATTCCAACTTTGTAAGATCACTGTCATCACACAGTTTGTAGGAAGCAATAATAACATACTGATGTCTGAAAATGAATGGCAGAATTATTAACTGACGGTAAATCATGCTTCATATAGAGAAACTGATCATGTTGGCATGAAACGTCCTGCAGGCCTCCACAGACCTTGGGAGATAAAAATAAAGCAGAGAACTGTGTCCTCCAGCTCAGACGGATGAAATCCAAAGAGTCGGGCTATGTCACCTGATACTGCGACTTAGAAAAAGAATTTAATAAAACACTTTCTGAGCCAAAAATAATGTGTCTGCCCAAGACACGTAGACGCTTTGACGTCCAGCAAGGACATCCCTGCTGGAACAGCGGGTGCACACACACACACACGCACGCACACGCACACACAGTCAGTATAGTTGTATGGTGAGGAGAGGAAAGAAAAACAGCTAGTTCAGATGGGAAAATGTGGCTGAGGACAAGAATGAACTCCTTCAAAGGCTGGTATTGTGACAAAAGTAAAACCTGTCAGTTTGCATCATAATCAGTGTGATTTCAATGTGAAATCAATAATATGGTATGATAAAGTACTTCTTTCTGTATAAGAAATCATGCAGAGGAAAATAAAAAGATGGGAATGTCTGTTTTTCCCAATTCAGGAATTCCATACCGGCAAAAGTAACTTCATCACATCATGCTGATACGGTTCTTTTTATTCACAGTTTTCATCCAGACTAAGATGAACGCAAACCAAATATATCAACTAGTAAATTATTACTGCAAAAACAGCTACCGCATTAGAAAACATAAAGGTGTGTTCAGACTGAACTCTGAGCTGTCACACACATCCTTAGACTGACTCTAACGTTAACACAACGTTAACACAACAAATCTACCAAACACCATCATCTCAACATGAACAGAACTACTTTCAACTTCCTACACTCGACCATTTTAATGCATAAAGTGCCTCCAAAACAAAAACTAGATTTTAGTTTTCTTGTTATTTTGCCAAATCTCCTGATCTTTCAAAATAAAATATTCTGGTGGTACCACCTTAAAATCCAGTGTTTCGCCTGCTAACACTTAGCATGGTCATTTTAATTTCTTGGTAAAAGCCGTCTTTTCCTGGGACTGTATTTCTTGGTTGAGACATAAAGTACATACGTGTTGGACCAGTTAAATTAAGTGATTGACAAATAATTTTATATACATTGTGTTTTCTGTGTCGTGTTTTATGCATCTCAAGAACGTTTCAAGTCTCTACAAGTTGATTTTGTGGTGTACTGGAATGAACTGAAGCTAATGGCACTCTGGAAGGTAGGAAAAACAGTTCTATTAGTATGTTGGTTGGCAGTAATGTAACGTGTATGCAGGAAGTATTTCTTAGGCTCAAACAGGCAAAATCACTGGTATGTTCCTTTAAGCAAGCTACTTAGCAACATTAGCACTTAGAGCAACGGGCTTAAATAGATGTTCAGAGATAGTTTAGTCTTTAGAGAACCTGCAGGATGTACAACAAACTTTACTCGGGCCAAACTACTACACACCTGTGTGTGGATGAACAAAAATAGATGAACTCTTACCCACTGCTAGTGGTTTTAAAGGACCATACCACCCATTTTGCATGTTTGAGCCTAATACATTCAATTTTCATATATGTAACGTTACTGACAATCATTTCCCAAAGCATACTACTGGAACGGTAAATTAAAAATGTTTTTCCTACCTTCCAGACCTCCATTGGTTTCAGTTCATTCTCCTATTAAAATCAACTTGTTGATACTTGAAACGTTCTTGGGATAGGTAATCCATCATCACCAACAAGA